>JAJMKO010000112.1:0-29371 GCA_030569275.1 [Candida] sanyiensis | reverse complement strand
AGATACCAGGCTGAGATTTCCTCCTTTTTGGGTGAACTTTCTGATATTGTTGATGTGTACATCAATCATGAGGGAACAGTGGTCCTTCAGCACACAGACCCTAAGTATGATGCAAACCTTACCCTTGAGACTCCAGCTGTCAAAGCCAATCTTGCAGTGGACACTTGGCTGCCAACACAATTCTCTTCGTTCCAGCAACCCACTGATGAAGCCTCCAGGATCCAAAGACGTAGGACTAATGGCTATGAGTACAGCTCCATGGAAGGAAATCTACTTCTGTCTCACATTGAGGCTCTTACAGATAAGCCTTTGAGCGCGGATCCTGAAAATCACCTCGAGACGCTGCGTATCGCCGCAAATGACAGAAATTAAAAAAAACAAAAAAAAATCCGTTCTGGTTGTTTGTTCTAGAAGCAGTCAGATTGGATTCATGTTGATTATTTGCCTTTTAACGTAACAAGAAGACCCAGTCTCTTGAAGCCGAATCAACGTTAGATGGAAACATTGTTTCACATCAGTCATTGCTCCACTTGGATCTTCGCCCACTCTGCGATAGCTCATCAGTATCAACTTGAGAGCTGCTCCTCCGCCAGCATAGAGCAAACTAACAAGGCAAAGTTTTGGAGGGATCAACGAGACCAGGAATGAGTTTAGGGTCTGACACTTCAGTGGAAATTGCGGCTTGGATAACGGTGGATGTGTTGTTGAAGCCGGTGTGGTTGCACTTGAGGGACGCGGGGTAAACTGAATGAATGTCTTGACGAAAGTGCAATAGTCATGGTCCCTGGCATAATATCTCTTGCAACTAGTTCTTGGGGTAAAATATTCAAAATATCTTAACATCCGGGGCACGACACATGGGATCTTTTTTTGAACACCCCATTTAAGCACTCGACCAGATTGAAGATTCTCACAATAAGCGACTCGAAATGCATGGGCCTATTCTACCTTGAAAGTTGATACGACGTGGCTAGCGACAAGTTCAAGAAGAATACTAAAGTGCACAGAACAGCCTTCCAGAGAGTGTGAAGTGTCTAATGAACATACTACGTTCAAACAGAAAATCATTTAATAGCGTTTCAAGGGCCGTGGCCAAGAAGGTCATAGCGATTGATATTCCACGACGTGGGAGCCCATGAACAACTAATTGCAATAACATCAGGGGATCTTCCCGGCCTGAATTGTAGCTTCTAAACCCAGTCCCTTTGTTTCAATTACATTTGGTGTTGCGACTTATGTTGCTACCTCTTAGATAGCCGATCGGCTTCTGGGATAGTGCCGATCGGCTTCTGGGATAGTGCCGAACATTGCAGGCTCAGGCTGAGCATCAGGACCATGGAGCTCGACTGAAAGTTTCCTATCTGAATTGAGGTTGTAGTTGTAATCATCCGCGTTGGCGTGAACTATCCATGATGCAGATCCAAGAATTTCCGACAGACACTGATAGTACTCATCACTCAGGCCGTTGAAGTCGTCGTCGTTGGGAACGTTCAGGATTATTCCAGGGCCCAGCTCAACTGAGCTTTGTAATGAGACACTCTCGCCAGTCAACTCGTTGCATTTAGCGATAGCATCATTGAAATCCTCCGTAACACTGTCATAACGCACCGATGTGTCATTGCGGAGAGCAAAAGCTGCCGGACTCGATGGTGCAGCTGTGGCTCCAACAAGTATAAGTAAAGAAGCCAGAGCTGCTTTGGTTAGTCTCGTTCGTTTTGGAGTGGGTCTTTGAATCAGTTAGCAACTAACTTCTCAAAAACTGAGGGCGCTCAACCCGTCTTTATAGTAATTTCATGAGCGGTACACCTGACCGCGAAACATTTGAGAGCAAAAAAAAAAAAGCTGCTGCAAGGTCATGCGGGATGATGCGTGCGGTTGTTAGGCTACAGTGTGTACATAAGTGTCTACTTGTTCTTCTTCTGCTTCTTCCTAGCGGCCTCCTTGGCCTTACCAACCTGGTTCAAGCCTCTCTTGGTGTTGATGGTGGATTAGTTTCCCTTGTCGCCTGATGGTTGCTCGTTTTGGGGGCCAACATTCGCATTCTGTTCCTTGGTGTCGACTTTAAACAGCTTCAATTCGTGAATATCACAGTACTGTCTGAAGTGAGTGAAGTCAAAGACTAGAGTATTGATGGCTCTGACCTGCTTGTGCAAAGGAGTCTAAAATTCTCTCATGAGGAATGCGGTATCAACAGGAAAAGAGTTCAGCATGTTTGCGCTGAGCCCTCTCCAATAGCTCATGCGACCCCGCTCTGGATACAGAATTTGGAACCTGACCATCTGCTCCTTGTAGTCCTTTTGGACGCGAAGTAGGAATGGTGGTGTGTGCTTGGGACTGGAAAGCTCGCTGATAGCTGTGTGCATGTTATAGACGACGTTTCTGATGGAAGAGAGGGCAGTCATGGAATGGCCGCATGGGGTTGGCTCAACCATCAAGTGGCGGCAGAGGTAGCACCCAATTTCCTGTACACCCACAGCAGGTCTGCATTCAATGTAACTTGGATTTCGACTGGACTTCCGTGCCTCCTCCAAGACCCTCCTTTCAAGGAACCGAACGGTAGAAAGTGTTGTCTGGGGACCGCTTGACCAGCTAGCTGGCCTGCTTTCTCGGGTAGAAACTTCTGAGCCTGTGGAATGAACGCGCTATCTGGGCCGGGCTTTGCAGTATTTGTTGAAGAGTGACGTTGAAAGTGACTGTATGGGCAGTACATGTGTCTTGGTCAGAAGTGTTCAAAATCCAGAACTTGAAGATTCGGCTGTTGGATGTTGAAATTGGTAGTTCTTTTTGTTTTTCACTGCCATCAAAAGTCATCTTCACGGAAGCGGTTGCTATAAATTGCGAGTTCAGGAGTTGGAGATTTTTCTCAACTCGTCACAACTTTATCTTGATTGTTTTGGCATTTTCATTTCCTTGCCTTTTACTCTGTCCGATTAAGCATACTGCAAATCTGGCTTGAGAAACTGTTGTCAGGTGTCAAAGTCTGCAAGGTTTCACTGATATCCGATCACAAGCTAGTTAGGTTTTGTCCTGGATTCTCGGGCTGCTGCTGTTGTTGTTGTTGTTGTTGTTGTTGTTGTCTATCACTATCTGTCCTATTGGAGCTGTGGAGGATCACTGCCCTTTGGCCCACTGAACTCCAAATCTAGCCTCTAGGTAGCTCACTGTTATGTCAATGTGAAAAAAATTAACTTTCTGGAAGTTCTGTTTCTCACAATGAACTAAGAAATCTCTATGATCTGTATAAATCGAGACCGGCTAGATCGAGATTATCAAGTCTACTGTGTCTAGACTTGTTAAAACAATAAGCATAAAATGTATCCAGGTGACGTCACTCGGCTCTGTAAATGGTTTCAATCATGGCTATACTGACGGCTACTGTTTGTGCAAGAAATGAAGTATCCAACTAGCTGGTCCATTACACAGCTTTCTTGCTGAAACAAAAAAAAGACACTTGAGTCTTCGCTACAAGGTCTGAAGTTTAAAGCTCGGTGCAGCATCTGTTGGTCAATTTGATTGATACGCACTGTGTTTGAGGAACATTTGTAGGATAGCGACCAAGATTTTTCTTCATTGAAAATATCTATGAGCTGATTCGTTAGCGAAACTTACATGCGAGTCTTCATCAATTTTTTGCACTAGTGACGAGAGGCATACTTGTTTTCCACTGTTTGGTGCCCTTCAGGGTCCACATATGATCTCCCCATCAACATTTTTCGTCAGAAATGTGCGGCAACACCATCTCCAGCTATCTTGATCCACACAAGATATTGCCGAGATGATGCTACGGGTGTACTCTAGGAATAATAATACAGATATACGCAGTAATCTAGATTAAACTAGGACCATTGTATGTCTGGTAACCGTTTTGAGGTTGCGCTGCTGGCTGCTGTGATTGAAACCCTGCAAATTGACTGTTCAGATATGCGGTGTTAAAGTGCTGCTGCTGTTGCTGTTGCTGTTGTTGTTGTTGTTGTTGTTGTTGTTGTTGTTGTTGTTGTTGTTGTTGTTGTTGTTGTTGTTGTTGTTGTTGTTGTTGTTGGAGGAGGAGAAATTGCTGCTGCTGAAGTTGAAAGGCAGCCTGCTGATTAAACTGAGCTGTTCTCTGCTCTTGAATAGTCTCAGGAAACACAGGGACTGTTGCAAGAGTCTCATATCCACCAAATGTATATCTCTGAGAATTGGCGTTATTTGATCCTAATTGGTTCTGGAATGGGTTGGTCCCTGTAGATTGCGTCTTGATGGGCAAAACGGTGTTTGTCTTAGCAAAGGGGTTAGACGTTTCACGTTCATAATCCAAGGCAAAAGGGTTGTTTCCAGTTTTTGAAGACTCCAGTTGTTGAGCCTGGGGAGCTTGCAATTGCAGTACTTGGGCAGTCTGACTATTCTGTTGCATAAAAGGATTGGAAGCTTGTTGAGGGACAATTAATTCACTATTCTGTGGAAAAGCACCTGTAAAGGTTTGCTGAACTGGTTGTAGAAGATTTGGCTGTTGCTGAGTCACAAGGGTTTGTTGTGGAGCAATCTGTTGACGATTGTTGAATGTCGTTGGTGCTCCTTGCTGCAGAAATGGGTTGAGAGTGTGTTGACTCTGGATCGCACCCTGTTGCGTAAATTGAACTTGAAGAGGTTGGATCTGGGCAGCCCATGGGTTTGAAGCCGATAATACCTCAGAGGGAGCATTTGAGCCCACTCTAACATCTGGTTTAGTTGGGCTCTTAGACTTGAGCCCCTGCTGGGTCATGTGCTTACTCTTGTTAGCTTCGAAATTTGACTCATTGAGGTAATCCTCCAACCCCTTTGCTAGCGCTGTTGGAGCATGCTTGATTGTTGGAACGTGGAGCTTAGTAGCATACTCAAGAAGTTTGGCCACCTTGAGGAAGCCAACAACGTCAGCGGTCAAAACGACAAAGTCCTTGTAGATCTCCAAAGCTCTCTGCGCATCAAATCTAGACATGTCGAAGAAATTCTCAAGAATATTAATCACACCTTCATTGAGTGCCTGGAACAACGCTAAAAGATCGTTGACCAACATTCTGAAGCATGTCAGCACCACGTCGTTGTTAACATCGACCTCGGTGAACTTGCATGCAAGCAGAGCTGTGATTTGCTTCTCAACGCTCTCAACTTCTCTCAATAAACCATTCTCAACAGGTAAGGCCTTCAAACGGGATTCAGCTTTCTGCTTGTCTCTGACAAAGTCGACGCCAATAGATCCGAATTGCTTTGCTCTTACACCCAAGTATTTGGAGTATCGAAGCAAGCTTCTGGTATCACCAGTGTTGTTTCGCATAGATCTGATCTGTGATAGATCGAGGTAGCGTGGATGTCTAGCAAGGTACTCCAATGTCACATCTTGCTCGCCTTCCCTGATCATAATGTGCACCACAATTAGTGACTTGAAGACGATTGACCATGCTGTGTCGGCCAAACGGTCTGAAAGGCAGCTCATAACAGATCGGAAGTGCTCAGGGTCATGTGTAGCTATGAGGATGGGCTCCACATACTTTGGCTTGGGTGCAGCAACCTGTAGGTTCGTGTTAGTATCTCAGCGCAATGAAGCCCCACCCTCCCCTATTCTAAAAAGTAGGCTTGGGGTTGTTGCTCACCTTAATCTTAGTAGCACCCTGGGTAGTTAGTAAGCTGGAAACCTGAACTCGTGATAGATCAGTTACTTACCTTCACCAGCTTTGGATACGTTGACATTGCGCTTGGTGTCCTGGCTAAGGTTGGTGGGTGCTCTGTGGAGGGGGGAGGTTTGTTTATTTCAAGCTTTTCTGATAAAATCGTTGGAAAATCTCTCGTGAAGTTCCAAAACAGAATTATTCCTAAATAGGAATGGTTAGGAGCGACCTGTTTCCTTATCAGAACAAAACTAACCACATCTTATTTTTTTTGGTACAGTAAGAGCACAACAAAGACAAAGACGCAAAGGCTAACCATGGCTCAGAAGCGTCCCTCGGAGAGGGATGAGAATCCTGCTCAGCCGAAAAGGTTAGAATCTCGCCCATCTGCGAATATTGTGGGCATATCTAGGACGATAGCGGCTTGTCAGCGTTGTCGCCAGAAGAAGACCAAGTGTGATCAGGAGTTCCCAAGCTGTGCCCGTTGCTTGAAGGCGAGCGTGCCATGTGTGGGTCTCGATCCTGCTACTGGGCGCCAGATTCCTCGCTCGTACGTTATTTCGCTGGAGGACAGGATCTCCCAGCTTGAGGCATTGATCAAGGACGGAGGCCTTGGTCTTCCTGAAAGCCCAAATAGTAATGGGACCACAAACCACTATCCGGCCTCCGTTAGCAGTAAACTCACCTTATCGCCCTCAGTGGCTATGAAGAGTGATACTGCACTTACGCCTTGCCTCTCTGAGATCAGCATATCACCACCAAAGATGGACTTGAAGGAAGAGGAGACAATCAAAACCAGTTTGGAATTCAACAACTCAAAGGGTACTTCATCATACCTTGGGGATAGTTCAGGAATATCTTTTGCAAAACTGCTTTTCACTGCAGTCAACTTCTCACCTGGGTCTATTTCAGAGAATAACTCCATCACCACCAAAGTGCCGCATCCGAAGGCCTCTAGTCACCCGATTCCACTTCCAGGCAAGGCCGCAGCTGAGTATCTGATCAAGTCGTACTTTGAGCAGTCTAACACACAGCTACCAATCCTTCATCGCGAGCACTTCATCAACAATCACTTCAAGCCTATATATGGCAGCCTATCCTCTGATGTGAAATTGGCATCGAACTACACGAAAATGAACCTCGACAATGGAACTGTACAAGATGAGCTCTACAGCAAAGTCAAAGACATTAGCCTGACACTGAATGATGTACCAAGGGAGCTCCACAAATCTATATTCCTGCTCAATATGGTGTTCTCCATTGCGTCCTCTATTAACTTCCTGGATTCCAAAGATCCAGATATCTCCAATTCGTATAAAGACCAAGCAATGGGATTTGTTGATTCGATTTATCAATCTGAGGATAGACTAGAATGTCTGCAAGGTTTGCTGTTACTAACTCTTTTCTCTATTATGAGACCTTCGACCCCAGGGTGCTGGTACATTCTTGGAACCACATTGAGACTATGTGTTGACCTTGGCTTGCACACAGAGAAACTGAATCATCAGTTTACGCCTTATATCAAAGACATGCGAAGAAGATTGTTCTGGTGTGCATATTCACTGGATAGGCAAATTTGCATTTACCTGGGAAGACCGTTTGGGATCCCAGAAGAGAGTATATCCACCAAGTTTCCTGTTGATATGGATGACTGCCTCATTAACGTGGACGAGCAGTACGACTACACGATTGCTGCTAACTCACTGCCAAGTTACAAGACCATCTCCATCAACTTCTTCAAGATCAGAAAGATTCAAGGAGAGATCCTACAGATTCTCTACTTCCCAACCTCCCAGCTGCCTCGTCAAGACAAGAACCTCACACAGTGGAAGGACAGAATTAATGATAAGTTGGAAAACTGGTTCAAATCCATCCCACTGAAAACCTCCAGAAAGTCCAACTCTGATTTCAACTTTGAGTTCTTCAAGCTAAATTACTACCATACGAAGCTGCTGCTTTTCGGTGTGACACCAAAAAACCACAAAATGACCAATAAGACTTTCAAGATCATATTCCATGCATCAAGAGGAATCATTCAATGCTATTCTGAACTCTACAAGGCTAAAACAATCAACTACACCTGGGCTGCTGTACACAACCTATTCATGGCTGGTATCTCCTTTTTTTACTCAATCTACAAGTCTAGTGAACAGTTGATTGGCCTTACAGACTTTGAGAATGATTTCAAACTCGTTCTACAAGTGCTGGACTCATTGGTGGAGATTTGTGACGCGGCATCTTCCTGTGTCGAGATCTTCGAAATCCTCTCCATGGTCATTATCAAGATGAAGTTTGAAAACAAGGCCGGAGGAGGGGATTCGATTGCAGTCAGGAACGTGGATGATATAGAACGATTCTTTGAAAAGTTGAGTAACGAATTGACACCACCAAACAACAACAATGGAAAAAGTCCAATCGAAGCGTTGAAGAATGAGGCTTCACATCTGGAGGATACACAGTACCCAAGCTTATCGACGCCACCGATGCTGCCCAACGGTGGCTTTGATTTTGAGCAGACAAGAATCTTTGATTTGATGAGCCAAGTGACAAGCGACACAATCTGGGATCAGTTCTTTTCGACTGGTGTCGATGACTTTCACTAGATGAGTGGGTCCTCCTGAATTGACGCGATTCCGTTGATCTCATTCCGGTAGACATAGAGTAGCTCTGGCTCTTTGAGGATCTTGACGTTCAGAACAATGACCTCTTTCCCATTGTACAAACTTCTGATATCGACTATTGTGCCCTTGTACGTGAGCTCTGGGTCGTTTGGTAGTGGCACGTCTGGCCAAAGTGTAAGTTGAAGTGAGGTTCTGTCATCTGAGAGAAACCTGCAAGGTGTGATTCTGATAAAGTGGCCATGAGGGTTGAACTCAGTCACAATGCCAATGATTCGAAGTTTCGAGATGCTGTTCTTTTTGTAGTACTGTCGTATATCATTGAAACTGAGTACAAGCGTGGACATTGAGGTTGCTCAAGGAACAATCCATTACTTTGTTTGGAAAGAAACCTACCACAGATGTGTTTTTTGTTTGTTGTTGTGTTGTTTTTTTTTTTTTGTGTTTTTTTTTCTATTACAACCTGGTGTCTGTCCACCTTCACGACTTTCAGGCTGTCAACAATGCTCAAGAGATTATTATCGACATTCAGAAGAAGAGACCGCGTGCTGATAAGATCGATCTCCAGGGGTGATAAGCTATGGCTCTCTGAACCGCTCGTGGAAGGCTCCACTGTTCAACTGGGAAACGATACCATTACGCATGAGACCATCATTGGGGAGAGGTCCAGAAACATTGTCAAGTCCACCAGGGGCAACTCCTTCATTGTAATCCAGCCGTCGATTGAGGACTACGTTAACCTGGTTAAGAGACAGGCACAGCCCATCTACCCTCTGGATGCCTCTGCCATTGTGAACCTTGCAGACCTCCATATCGACTATCCAGAGATGGATGAGAACAACAGGCTCGTCGGCCCACCGCAACAGTTCCTGGAGGCGGGCACAGGCCATGGATCGCTGACATTGGCTATCTGTGGCAAGATTCACACAGCCAACTGCTTTTTGAGAAAGTTTGGACAACAGGGAGCCCTCCTCCACTCGATTGACAATAACGAGCTGCATTCCAAGAGGGGAGCAAGGAACCTGGCTGGTTTCAGACGTGGGATGTATCAGAATGATGTCAAGTTTCATATTTCACAATCTCCGACCGAATGGCTTGTCTCTCACAGCCAGGAGTTCAGAGATCTCGAAGGCTCTGATGAATTCTTGAGTGGGGCTTTCTTGGATATGGCCGATTTGTCCCCGAATATCAAACAGGTTGCCCTTAACTTGAAGCAAGACGCCCCTCTGCTGGTTTTCGCTCCGTCAGTATCCCAGATTTTGGAGGTTCTGCAAGAGGTGAAGAATGACAAGGAGATCAAGCTGACGCACACCAGAACAGTGCAGCTGATGCCCGGGATTGGAGGTGGAATTCAAGAGTGGGACCTGCGCTTCGCCAAAATCAAGAAGAGCACCGCGGATGAATCAGGGACAGTTTGCAGACCAAAGGTTGGGTCTCGTGTCGTTGGTGGTGGTTTTGTGGGAATATTTACAAAACTACCCTCGGACGCTGTCTTAAGATAGTGCGTTTATACAATGAACAAGTCATATACAGTTATAAATGCTATAGCACACGTTGCTTCAAACGTCTCTTGTTCTTCAAAACAACCTTCTGCTTCAACTCCTCCTCTTCTTCCTCCTCCTCCGAAGATTCAATGTCCATTTCCTCGTCATCGTCTGAGCCCTCCATCTCTGTTTCTCTCGCCTCCTTCGCCTCTTGCTTGGCGAGGCTCTTGGCGATCTCAACTTCTCTCATTCTCAGAAGCTCTGGGTTGGACTCCACCAGCTTCTTATCTAGTGCCAACTGTCTCTCCTTGTTGCCCTTCATTCTGTTTTTGTAAAAGGCACGCTCACGTTTCTGTCTAATCTCCTCCACACGGGCCATGGCCTTCAAGGTGGTAGCCACGAGGTCTCTGTTATAGCGCACTGGAACGTTTCTTCTCGCTGCAAACGTCAGTGTGGAGTCGACTGCGAGCTCTTTTCCAGCAGCCTTTCTGAAAGCCTTTGTCCATCTCAGCTTTCTTGGGTTACGTCTCTGCTTGAAAGCCTTGTGACACTTGGAACGGCAAAATCTGAACTCCTTGGCATCGTTACGAACAAACATCATACCGTGTCCTGGGTAGACAGGTGAGGAGCAGAAGTGGCAGGAGTAAACTCTCATTGGGTGTGTGTTGCAAAGTTGTAGGTCGTCTTACCTTTTTGGTCGCTGACAGATATGAGATATGGCCTGAAATTTTTTTCTACAAATTTTTTATCTCATCGCGCTCGTAACCATTCCATATCAGGCAATTGCCTTGTTTAGGGGAGTAAGAGTTTCTTTTTCTCTCTCGCTATTTTTTTTTTTTTTTTTTTTTTTTTTTAACTCTGTTCTCTGGTTTTGAGCTTTGATCAACATTTTATTTTTTGAACAAGGCTACACTTCATTCTCACCAGACGCCAATCCCCCACACACACTCTCTCTGAAATGTCAGGCAACACTATCGACGTTCCAACACTTCCTATTCCAGGCGAGCAATACGCTGGCCCAAACCAGATCACTCTCAGCGAGGCCCCACAACAGACAAAGCCGCAAGGCGGGGCAGAGTACTACTTTGACCAAGCCCTCACGTTCATGGGTGACCATCCTTTCTTGACTGGTATGGGTGGTTTTGCTGCTGCATACATTATTGCTGGCTCTTTCAAATCCTCCCAGCCGGGCATCAACGGAAAGGCTTTCTACAGGGGTGGATTTGGTCCCAAGATGACTGCCAAAGAGGCGCTGCAGATCTTGAATTTGAGAGAGAGCACTCTAACAAACAAGAAGCTGAAGGAGGTGCACAGAAAGATTATGCTGGCTAACCATCCTGACAAGGGTGGGTCAGCATATGTGGCCACCAAGATCAACGAGGCGAAGGACTTCTTGGTAAAGAGAGGAATCCAGAAATAAGTGAGTGCAATTTTCAATAATGAGATCCCATGTATATAAACACCATTATTTTAGTCTTGTGTAATCCTGTATGTTTACTTAGTCACGATAGAGACAACATCCTCGTCGTTCACAGTGTGATTTAGCCCACACTTTTGTGGATTGTGTTTAGTGGAAGACCCCCACACCAAAGCGTACTTGAAATTGGTCTTGAAGTCCCTGTGGACACCATCACAAACATTTTCAATTGTAGATCCGCTTCTCACCACCAGAGGCTCATCAAACTTCAATGGAATCCCCTTTCTCTTGGTGTATAATTTCAATAGGTCCAGTTGGTACCATATTTCCTCCACCACATCATCCAATCCAAGATCCGATTCACAAGACATCACAACTGTGTTGGGCTCCCTGGCAATCCTATCAATCTCCTCGATGGAAACAGCGTCAATCTTGTTGTAAACGTATAGGCACTTGACATACGTGACATGGGACTCGTTTATAACATCAATAAAGTCGTCAATCGTCACGTTCTCGTCTCGAACTAGGATATCAGCGTTGTGGATCTTGTAGTCCCGCAGAATGTCGTAGACGAGTTTCTGGTCAAGGTTTTTTGGGGGCGTCAGGAAGTTGTACTTGATACCACCGGTTTTCTTAACCTTGAAGTAAATGTTTGGCTTTGGCTTGTTCAGCCTGATGCCGATATTCTCCAACTCTGCCTCCAGGATCTGTCTCTGGTTGGCAGATTTCGTGGCATCAAGCACCATCAGGATCAAATCCGCCGTTTTTGCGGTGGCAATGACTTGACGGCCACGGCCCTTACCCTCAGATGCACCGCCAATGATACCTGGCAAATCCAGGATTTGAATATTGGCACCTTCGTACTCGAGAACACCAGGCACAGATGTCAAGGTTGTGAAAGCGTAGCTGGCAACCTCGGACTTAGTCTTGGTAATTTTGGACAGGAAGGAGGACTTGCCGACAGAAGGGAAACCAATCAACGCCACACGGGCGTCGCCACTCTTTTGAACTTCAAACCCTTGACCGCCACCACCGGATCCACCAGCCTCAGGCTCAAGAAGCTGTCTTTTGAGTCTCGCAAGTTTGCCTCTCTGTAAGCCGATGTGGTATTCTGTAGCCTTGTTCTTCTGCGTTCTGGAAAGCTCCAGCTCGATCTGCTTGATCTTCTCAACCACTGAAACCATGTTTGCGGAAAACTCTGTCAAGTCAACATGCAGCACTTAAAGTTGTTTTTTGTTTTTTTTTTCTTACCAAAGTTTCCCTGTACAAAACGCGAGGGCGAAAAAAAAAAATCAACAAAAAATCAACGCCGAACCAACCACATCAACGCCACGTTGAAATTCTGACTCCGAAATGCAGGCTCCGGTTGTCTTCATGAGTATGTTTGTCTTAATGTTGTTTTCGTTGACTCTATTTAAACAGTTGACTAACTTTCTTCTACGTCAGATACCTCCACAGAGCGCCAGACTGGCCGCCAGGCGCAGATCGCCAACATCACCGCTGCCAAAGCCGTCAGCGACATTGTGCGTACCTGCCTGGGTCCAAAGGCAATGTTGAAGATGTTGCTTGACCCAATGGGTGGTATTGTGCTGACCAATGACGGCCACGCTATCCTCAGAGAAATTGACGTTGCTCATCCGGCCGCCAAGTCCATGATTGAGCTGAGCAGAACGCAAGATGAGGAGGTTGGCGATGGTACAACCACTGTCATTATTTTGGCAGGTGAGATCTTGGCTCAAACATACCCGTATATTGAGAAGAACATCCACCCAGTCATCATTATTCAAGCTCTGAAGCAAGCACTTAGCGATGCCCTTGAGATTATCCATGAACAGTCGAAGCCAATCGATACCAACAACGAGGCAGCCATGATCAAGCTCATCGGTGCCTCCATAGGTACTAAGTACATCAGCAAGTGGTCGGAGAAGATGTGTCAACTCTCTTTAAAAGCCGTGCAAACAGTGACCATTGACGACGGTGAGCACAAGGAGATTGACACCAAAAGATATATCCGTGTCGAGAAGATTCCAGGTGGTGAGATTGAAGAGAGTGAGGTGCTGAACGGTATCCTGATCAACAAGGATGTCACCCACCCAAAGATGAATCGTCGTATTGAGAAGCCAAGAATCATTCTATTGGACTGCCCTCTGGAGTATAAGAAGGGAGAATCCCAGACTAACATCGAGATCACCAAAGAGCAAGACTGGAACAGAATCTTGGAGATTGAGGAGGAGCAAGTCAAGGAGATGTGTGAAAATTTGCTGGCTTTCAAGCCAGACTTGGTGATTACCGAAAAGGGTGTCTCCGACTTGGCCCAGCACTTCCTGCTCAAAGGTGGTGTTTCCTGTCTGAGAAGAGTGAAGAAGTCTGACAACAACCGTATCGCTCGTGCAACGGGTGCCACTATTGTCAATAGAATCGAAGACTTGAAGGAGACTGATGTTGGAACAAGATGTGGCCTGTTCAAAGTTGAGTTGATCGGTGACGAGTACTTCACTTATCTTGTTGAATGCGAGACACCACTGGCGTGTACAGTGATGCTAAGGGGTCCATCGAAGGACATTTTAAATGAGGTTGAGAGAAACTTGCATGATGCTATGGCAGTCACCAGAAACGTTTTCTTGGAGCCTAGCTTGTCCCCAGGTGGTGGAGCCATTGAGATGGCAGTCGCTGTGAAATTGTCGGAGAAGGCCAAGACTATTGAGGGAGTCCAGCAATGGCCATATCAGGCTGTCGCTGACGCCTTTGAGGTAATCCCACGTACCTTGATCCAGAACTCTGGCGGAAACCCTATCAGAATTTTGTCGCAGTTGAGAGCCAAGCACGCAAAGGGAGAACACACTTTTGGTATTGATGGTGATAACGGTAAGGTTGTGGATATGGAGAAGTACGGCGTTTGGGAACCAGAAGTTATTAAACAGCAGAGTATCAAGACCGCGATTGAAAGTGCCAGTCTGCTGTTGAGGGTTGATGACATTGTCAGTGGTGTCCGTAAATCCAAGGATTAGAGGCTAAACTTAACTACGGTTTTCCTTTGATTGAAATGTAGTCATTAATGTTCATTAAGGATTGGTTGAGTCTTTCATCTCCACATCTTCCTCCTCGTAGACCTCCTCCAGTGGTGGGAAGTGAGAAGCGACAATGTCTAGGATCTCTTGTGTTTGGTTCTCATCAAATCGCTGATCACACTCCTCAATTATGGAGTATAGGTTGACTAGTGAATGAGGTGTGGAATTGATAATCTGGAGCTTTTCAATCTTCTCCAAGGAGAATTTGGCCAACTCACGCATGCATTCTGTGATGGATTCGGCAACCTGGTTGGCAGCTGTCGACTTTTCAAGGTAAGAAATGACGTCTCTGGTAATAATCTCTAAATCTGGATTGAAAGATCTCTTCAGTTTACGGGCATCCGGGTTCTTCTTCCAGTGATTATCCTGTTGGAGCTGCTGGAGATGTTCCAGCACTTCAAAGTTGGATAAAAGCTTTTCTCTGGCGTCTTCCACCTGGTAGTTGTTAGAAACTGTAATCTGGAGTCTAAATATGAGGGAAGGCGCTCACCTTCATCGCAATTACGACACTGCGAGTGTGCTATTCAGACTGGAAAGAGTCTCTGTTGTCTGATTTGGTAAGAAGCTCCCTCTTCAATTTTTCTTTCATATTTCAGACCAAGCTGTTAGTCAGCACTTCACAATTGACAATTAAACATTTGGGCATTGGGCAGAATGTGGAGTTCAACTCCGCAAGAGTAGAAGAAAAGCAGTAATAAACTGGTGTAATATGTAGTTTGAAGTCTTTGGCTATTCATTTAATGTTGTGTACAATATGTTATATGACTCTGGATAGATAATGTACGTTCGAACATTGGCCCCGTCCTGTTTGTTGTTTTAGGGGAAGTCTTGGTACCATTTTTTCGCATCCGGGTAATTAGAGCTGATCAATCGGGGGAAGGGCCTTTGGAAACGTTTCTTTCCTTGTCAATCAAAACAAAAGACGTGTTTACCAGTCACAGATCTCAACTGTTATGGAGACCATCGACGTGCTGCCACGCGCATTCGTGGTGAAGTGGGTCGACGTGCCTTCCGGCGCGTCCGTTGTCTTCCAGGCCAAGCCGCTGAAGCGCTCCATCAACCTCGCCGTCTATAGAACCACCGCTGATCAGGAAAACCCACTGCTTGAGGCGGATGCTGTCTTCAACCGCAAGCGCTCCAACTCGACGCGGTCGCTATCACTGGAAGAGCGTATCCAGAAGTCCTCACTGGTCCTGGTGTCCAATTATGGCCTTCTTCCGGGCAACGACCTCTTCAAGACCGAGTTCAAGGCGGAGTATGGTGGTATTTATGCGTTCATCTTTGACAACACATTTGCCAAGAGTTACTCTAAGAAAGTCCTTTTTAACAAATTTTTTGTCGGTGAGCCCGCACGTCCGCAACTGAGCTCTTCATCCTCCTCCCTACACTCGAGACAGCTAAACCCAGAAAGGGGGCAGTTCCTTCAAGGTTACCTCCTCAAGAAGAAGAGAAAAAAACTACAGGGTTTTACCAAGAGGTTCTTCATCCTCAACTTCAAGTACAACACGTTATCATACTACCAGAATGAGAACTCCCTGAAGACGAGAGGGGAGATGCAGATAAACATATCTACCATCTCAGCAGCAAAAGAAGCCCACACCATCGCGATTGACTCAGGGATGGATATTTGGCTTCTAAAAACTTTGAATGAAAAGGACTGGGATAACTGGATCCATGCCCTCGACTTCATTAAGCTCAATGGAAATAGTGGCTCTACGGCTGATGATGCAATTGACACAAACTCGCCTGTCGACTCGCCAGATTTCCCACCGAGTGAACCGTCCCCATTGCCCCACGATGAGAAAATCTTGAACGAATCACTGTCTAGAGATGAACAAATAACAGGTGTCTACAGAAAGCTTGCAGCACTACCAGAGAAACTTACAACAAAGAACACAGAAGCCATCAAACTGCAGATATCAGAGTTGGCTATGCAACTAAAGTCACTCATTTCCCCTGATGTCAAGTCAGCGGCTGCATCTATGATCTCACAAGACTACTTTGATGCAGAGGATCAGCTTGATGACCATGTCCTGATTCTTCCTGGTAGAAGACAGTCGAGCTTCTCCGTCGATGAACTTTCGGACGAAGAGGACTACATCAACAACATTTCACGCCTCCAGATAAATGAAGTTGATGAGATCAAAGAGGAGATACAGACACGTGACCTATCACCTTTACCAGCAAAGCCAGTGAACAGAAGAACCACAGTTAAGCCTTCCACCTGTATTCCACAATCGCTGTTCTCTCACCTAAGGAAAAATATTGGCAAGGATCTCTCCACCATCTCCATGCCAGTGACATCCAACGAGCCACTTACAATTCTCCAAAAGATTGCTGAGGGTCTTGAGTTTGCAGGTCTAATTAACGAAGCTGCAACAGAGGCCAATGCTGAGTTGAAGTACATCAAGATTGCATTATTTGCAGTTTCGTGTCTCAGTTCTTTCCGCTCTAAGGAGCGTAACCAGAGGAAGCCATTTAATCCTATCCTTGGCGAGACTTTTGAGTTTGTGAACCCAGAGGGAAACTACAGACTTGTTGGTGAAAAGGTTTCACACAAGCCGCAGATCTTCTCTTTCCATGCCGACTCTCCATTATGGGAGATTCAACTGACCTTGAATCCAGAGCAGAAGTTTTGGGGGAAGTCTATCGAAATCATCAACAAAGGATGTGTGCGCCTATGTTTGAAGACAACCGGTGAGGCGTTCAAATGGACCCAGCCATCAACTATCCTCAAGAACATTATCGCGGGGGACCGTTATTCGGAGCCAGCTGGTGGTTCCATGTCCATCTCCTCCTCAGAAGGAAGTAGAACTGTCATTGATTTCAAGAAACCAAGCGGTGGTCTTTTTGGCCAAGCCAGATCAGAAGAGATCTCCATTCATGTATCAGATGGTCGCAAGAAACCAGAACTGTTGGCGCAAGGTAGGTGGACGGAGTCCGTCTTTTTGAAGTCATACAAGGATTCCTCAATGAACCAGAAGCTGTGGAGTGCGTCAGAATTACCCGAAGATGAGAACAAGAGATGGGGGTTTACCAAATTTGCATCCAGTTTGAACGAGATATCTGCTCTGGAGAAGGGCTTCATCCCACCCACAGATTCCCGTTATCGCCCAGATGTCAGAAACTATGAGGAGGGCAACATTGATAAGGCTGAGGAACTGAAATTGTCAATTGAGCAGGCTCAGCGTGAGGAACGTGCACGTTTGGTGGATATTGGTCAGGAATATGTTCCAAACTTCTTCAAGAAGATCGATGATTTAGACTACGAGTACATCAGGACTCCTGGTTTAAATTACTGGGATCGCCGTAAGAACCGCGATTGGAGTGGAGTTCGTCAGCTTTGGTAAGTAACTACATAGAATCACTTTTATAGACAAATCATTCGACACAAACCTATTTGAACTAAAATGGGTCCTCATACGGGTCCTCTTCATCATAATCATCGTCCTTCTCAAACTCATAAACAATAGCACCACCTGTCTCGAAATTTTGAGCATCCAAGTAGGGCAGATCAACGGCATCACGTGCAAGTTTCTGCTTGGCAGAGGTGCCTAGGTTAAAAGTAGTCAAGTTTTCAAACATAGAAAGTTCATTGGATCCTGAGACTTCAGGTTTTGTCACCTGGTTGTATTGATGGCTGCTCAGGTTCATCACGAATTTGTAAGTGGTTGATCTGCCGGACTTTCTCCTGCTGGTGAAGTTCACTGTGATCATATCATTGGAGTTTAAGCCCTTAATCATCTTAAAACTGTTCAAGTCTCTCTCAACGTCATCAATGTCGGCTCCTGTCGCAAACTGAGGTACAATCTCGAGAATTGATGATGCGATGAACTGGAGAATCTTGTACATAGAAGGATGGTAGTGGGAAACAGGCTGGGCTTCGGGAAGGGACGAATGGAAGGTGGCTATGACTGTGACATTTGACTTGATAATGTTTGTAAGGAAGCGGGACACTTGCTCTGTTTCAATGTAGTTGATCGAATCAATGATGATGAGGTTCTTTCTCACCGTGTCATACAACTTGTCAATTTCGTCGACAAGCTTCTTGACACTCAAGTTGTAGGCTTCTATGAGGGCAAATTCCACGTTTGCTTTGGACTGGATAGTTTCAAGTATCTTCCGTGGGCGGCTGATAGTCTCATATGAGACGTAGATGACGTTGGTGTTGTTTGGCACATTGTGGATAAATTCTTGGATCAAAGGCCTGGATGATTGTGCAATGGTGTCCTGCAAAAGAACGAGAGGCGATGTTTCCTTCAAGGTAAGAACTCTGTTCAGCAAGACAGTTGCACTCTGTGTCGGTGTAGAAACGGACATCTGTACACGAAGCAAGCAGTGTATCAGATAAAGAGCGTTTATTCTGCTGGTCGTACGTACGTAGCATTGGTTTTTTTTTTTTCTCTCTTTTGGGGTGAACTAAATTGTATGTGATCGGAATCTGGAGTTAAACTAACCAGAGTCCTCAAAAATGTGTGTGTGTGTGTGTTAGTGCTTCCCTGTAACTTCCCTGTTAACTGGTCCCCGCCCAACAGCTTCGGCTAGTGCAGCCTGAAAGTGCCCTGACTCAAACAAGTCCAATTCCAAATCGCCCTTCAAGTCGCCGCAGTGCTCGAATGCTGGGTCACAGTAGTCCACCTCGCCTTGGTTGCTGGACATCAAGTGATGATACTCCTCGTCAATCATCGAGCTCTCACCGCCCTTTACTGTGATATCACTGGCGTCCATTCTGTACAATCGGCGAACGTACTCGGTGATCTTCATGGCTTGGTATTCGAGAACATCCTCCTTGTCAACGAACAATTCCTCTGATCCCAGGTCCATCTCGTCATCGACAAGGTCTGAGTATCCTGATCCGCTGCTGATTGGAATGACAGCTGGGTAGCACTCCGAGGTCCAGAGCCTCTCACCACTAGCGGCCTGGTAACAACGGATTGGTACTTCTACCATCCAACGGTTCACCTTCTCCTTGTGCGGCATATTAGGCGATACCCTTGGATTGAAGCTCGATGGGAACCCTTCACGCGGGAGATAGTATTTGTGTGGGGTCATCTGATGTTGGCCATGTGTGTGATCCTGGAAGGCATCTTTGAAAGGGATTAGAGGAGGCGGAAGTGGGTGGAAACCTCTCGAGACAGCACGCTTCTGGTGCAATCTGCAGAACTTGTCAGGCGCCTCTGGTAGCGAATGCTGGTGAAGGGGTGCGTTGTTGGGTGGGTTTTGGTGGTAAAAGAGGTTTGGCTGGCGTGCTTGGGTGCTGGTGTTGTATGGACTCATTCCTGGGTGACGCTGCACTGGGGGCGGAAGTTTGTTGTGAACGACTGGGATGTCGTACAGGCTCAGGTTCTGTGTTAGTGTTGGCTTGTGAAAACAAACCACTTTCCTAACCGTAGAGTTGTTGAACAGCTATGATTTGTTTTGACACAAAAAAAATATTGTGGTCAATGACATACGGAAGACTGAAACCAATTATAAAGTGCTGTGATATCTAACAACTTGCTTCTTGCTCAGTCTCGTTTCGATTAAACTGCATCTTTAAGTATTCATCGAATATTTGGTGTCTTAATTTATTTACTCCACCGGTTGAGCCAACTTTGGTTATTTGTTAATTAATGGTCTATCTATACAGGGCAAAGAGTACTGTATAGTCTCTCAAAGAATTCTGAAGATGAAGGACACAAAGACAGAAATAGCCAATGCAGCACAGATTGCAGTTGGTCCGTAATTATCGTCATAAGTGGCGACAACCTTGGATCTAATGTTAATAACTCTCCACATGTACATGAATGTCGCGTAAATGATTGTGCCAGCAGTGGTCAAGAAAAAGCCCACAGACGCAGCCAATGAGACCTTATCTCCATATGTCAACAAGGACGTGGTAGTAGCACTGAGAATCAACGCAATAGAGATCCACGCTAAGAATGTTCTCTCAGTAGCAAAGTAAACCTTTGGCTCAACTCTCACAGGAACACAGATCTTTTTACCTGGTGGGGCAACGAACTTTGACTCGAAAACAGTATCCTTGGACACCTTGTAGGAATTCTCGTCCGTGAACCAATATTCAAACTTGGCAACAATGTCGTTATATGCTTGGACGACTGGATTGGTGGACTTTCTTGTCTGGTTGTCTCCATTGGAAGAAACAAGAAGCGATGAATGCTCATCACCACCATTGTTAGGTTGCAAAAGTGGTTGGTTGGTGGAACCAAAGTTAGTACCAATGAGTTCTTCCTCATCCATAAACTCTCCACTGGACGTGTTGGTGTTAGAGTGGGTGGTGTTTCTGTGGATACCAATCTCGTTCGCTAGTGCTGGCTTTCTGATGTCGACATCCATCTGTGGCAACCAGAATGGAATCAAGTCGATTCTCTCTGGAAGCAAGGAAGCAACACCATGAATGAACTTGGAGAATTTTGGGACTGCTTCAACAAGGTGCGAGGAAATCAGGTTTCTGACCCATTCTGGAGGTTCTTGGCCCATCTGTGTTTGTAGCTTAACTTCAAGAACAGCGTATGGGAATCTCTCAACATCCTTCGGTGGCAACTGATTGAATGGCCAGTCAACACCGATATCCATTCTTCTCCAGTTACCCTTAGTTCTGTCAATGCCGTCAAAGTTGTCCTCCCTGACCATGGTTAACTCAGTATCCAAGGAGATACGAACTCTGGCATCACCCGGCAACTGGAAAGCCGTTCTGTTGTAGAAGGACCGAACAACTGGTCTTAGCTTTTTCTTCAGGACAGTATATTGGGTCTCTCTGGCCAAGGCTTCCAAGTTCTCAATTTCCTTCAAAGGCTTCTTGCCGTCCTTTCTCATCTTCTCGAAAGCTTGTGGAACTGTGTACTCTCCCTTCATGAACGAGTTGACAAATCTCTCCTTCAATGGGAAACGAGCTTTGACAGACTTTTCACCTGTCCAGTCCTCACGATGTGTTTTTCTCTCCACAAAGATCGTGTCAGAAGCCATGCCACCGTACCATCTCAATCTGTGTGCCTCAGCACCCTCATCCTTTCTCAGTCTGCCGTAGTACAAGTCCATGTTCTCATTGTCGTAGTAAATGGAGGTAATGGCAGAGTCTTCAGTGTCAAACTCTTTGTTCGAGTTGAAAACAAGCACAGGAAGGTGCTTCAAGATGATAAGCTTCACCTCAGTGATGTTGTCTGGGTGGACCCAATACTTCGTGGTTTGACGAACAAAGTTTTGTTGGCCACCACCAGCAGCAGAGTCTCCCTTGACAGGGTTACCTCTGGTTCTGACAAGGTCGTACAGGCCGGAAATCTTAACCACGAGGGAATCGTAGTTGTCCTTGAAGAATGGTTTGGTGTCCAGTCTGACTTGAAAGACAGGCTTCAAATTCCATTGTGTCTGCTTGTCGTGCTTCTTGATGATCTTCTGGAAGCCAGTGTAATTGAGTCTGGTGAACTTTGCAAGATCGTGCACGTCGGCAATAATGTCGGAAAGCTCCTCCTCCAGGTCCTCAAAGTCTTGTTCAAGCGGCGGCTGATCAGTGTCAATGGCATTGATAACCAGGCCGACCTGGTGCTCGGCATCCTTGACTCTTCTGGAAATCTCCGTATTCTTGACCTTCTGGAAAGTGTACACCTTGTCCAGCTCAGTCTCCAATGAGGACAGGAACTGCTCTTCGAGCTGGTTGTTCCACTTGTCGTTATTGTCTCGCAGGCCCTTCTTCAACTCGTTCTTCAACCCATCGTAAGCGATGTAGTAGAAATTGTAGTCGCGGATCAGCGAGGACTTCAAGTGCTGACCAAACTTCATGGTGTGGTAATCTCAAAGCTTGTTGTGCTCAGTGTGCAAACAAGTGCTCTCTCTGAGTAAATTGATTTATTCGTTGAAAGGGAGACCCCACCAACACGTGCGGGAAAAGCAGCAGCATTCCGAATACGGAAACTAGTCTATGGTTAGAAGCGCGGTTGGTTGCAGCGTTTGGCCACGTGCCACGTGACTTTGATTATATAAGGGGAGACCTCCAACCTGCAACCTGCAACTTGCTTATTCATCATTTGTCCGATTTTCGCGTTTATTGGAAGTGTGGCTAGAGGGCAGCCACCACACTGTCTGTCAAGTGTGGAACGCAATCATGAACAAATCGTGATCAATGCGGTTTAAATTCACAATATGGCGAAATTTCAGCTTCAGGCGCAGATATATATAGGACCCTCTCTGTACACCCAATAGGACTCTCTCTGTACACCCAATGCCCCTGCGGTTAGAAGTTCGAAGACACCCTTCCCAAGCATCATGACTACATGCCACAACTGCCACACTGACAAAACGCCCATGTGGAGACGTGTATCTGAGGGCAATGATAATCACACGCTATGCAATGCCTGTGGTCTTTATTACAAATCCAAGGGACACCATCGTCCCACCATCATTGTCTCCAAGAAGAAGTCTCTTTCCACATCGCAGCTCATCGACCGCCTAATAGATGGGTCTGCAGGGCCTGGGCAGCATCACGGCATAGACACACTTGATCTGAAAAAGGAGAATATCATTGAATGCACCAACTGTGGTAATATAAATACCTCGATTTGGCGCAAGGATGGGGAAGGCAAAGTGATTTGCAACGCTTGTGGCCTCTTCTACAAGAAAAACGGCAAGCACCGTATCGTCAAGCCCGGGAACTCGGGTGTTTTGGTCAAGATTGGTGATGAAACGATTCGCTTTAACAGGATCAAAAGGCGCAAGAGATTGAGCAGCTCCCTGTCCCCTCCATTCCAGAACGACCTCAGTGTTTGTCCGCCTCTGTTCAGCCCTCTCCCAACGTTGAAACCCTTGATCCGCAGCAGCAATTACACCCTCCAGAAGCCCGCAACCATTGGCTCTATTGAGCAGTATCGCTTCGAACTTTGTGTCAAGAAGAAGGAGAAAGCATCAAATAAGCCCATGGGGCTGGCCCCAATAAGCTCAATACTCAATTGAACCTAAATATATATGAGAATGAATGCCTTGCAAAAGATTGTATCTCGTAGAGAAAGCTGAATTAATTAAGCTGGAAGAAAAAAGAAAGAAAAAAAAAAGAGGACAACCAAGCCTTCAAATATAAGCTAAGGACATTGTTTATAGTTCTGGGGTCACTTTGATCTACGTCTCTTCTTTACAATTGGTTGATCTTTTCCTGTTTCGAAACGCCATATATTCTCTTCAAAGTCCCCCTCACCGCCTGTAAACCACAACAAATTCGCGATTCGAAGGAGAAAAAAAAAACAGTTCTCTGTCGGTCTTTGCTTAAGGAGTGGTAACAGACCATTTGGTGGCTTTTCTGGTTATGGACGCACACGATCAGTTACTAGCTCCTACCCAGGTGAGTCATTCACTAGTCTGCAATTTCATTGACTCAGCCGAGAAGACCCTGGTTGTGGTGAAGAACACCCTTCTCCAACTTTTCAAAATCAACAACGACAGGCTTCATCTCATCAATGAGTTCCCATTGAATGGCTCGGTTGGTGGTATTGAGTCTATCAGAGGACCCAGTGGTCTGGATCAGTTGATTCTGTTGACCAAATTCGCTAAACTGTCTCTGATAGCCTGGGATCAAGAAAACTACACCATCATAGCCACGTCGCTTCACTTCTACGAACTGGAGCTCCTGAGAAATAGCGTCAACCAGCCTCAATCTCACCAAGAAACCAGACTGAGATTGGACCCATCACTCCATTGCTCCTTAGTTGTCTTCAACGACCTGCTGGCATTTCTGCCATTCAAACAAGAGGAAGTTGAGATGCAGACCGATGCGGGAAACGAGGAACAGTATAGCAGCTCTATCATCGTCCCTGTACAGAAACTGGAGTCGTCTGTCACTAACATTGTGGACTGCGCATTCCTTCATAACTATAAGGATGCCACTTTGGGTATGCTTTACTCAAAACAGCTCACATGGGCAGCAGATCTCTCCGATAGAAAGGATACGATCAGTTTCATCCTCCTGTCACTTGACCTTTCCACAGGCTCCTCCACTCCTATAATCAACGTTGAGAATATTCCCTATGATATCTATCAGCTCAAGCCACTTCCATTGCCTCTGAGCGGTGCGCTGTTGATTGGTGCCAATGAGATCCTCCACATTGATAACTCAGGTAACCTCAAGGGTGTTGGTGTCAATCCATACTGGAGACAATGCACAGACTTGAAACTTGATGATCAGTCAAGCCTGAACCTCGAATTGGAAGATTCTGCTGTGGAAGTTTTGCCTGATGGAAGAATCCTGATTATTGACCAAGCTGGTAACAGTTATACTTTGACTTTGGAAATGGATGGCAGAAATGTGAAGGGGTTGACAATCACACCACTCGAGCTGGGAATCAATACCGTCAACACCAAACACTTAACTGTTTGGGATGACTACATTTTCATTGCCAATGGATCATCTGATTCGTTGTTGTTAAAAAGATCGTTTGTCGAAAACGCCCAACTTGAGACAAATGAAGTTACTGCCCTGAAGCATGATGACGAAGACGAAGACCTATATGCTGATGAAGATGAACAGACAGCATCTAAACAGGCTCTCGTCTACGAACAAATTGATTCCCTGATCAACAACGGACCAATCACATCTTTTACGCTGGGTAAGCTCACCCCAGCGCCAGTCGTGCAAGGTTTACCCAATCCAAACGTTAACGATGTTTCCATTGTCTGCTCTACAGGCGAGGACTCCGCGTCGGGAATCACGGCTATCAAGCCAACGATAACACCGCTGGTCAAGTCAACACTTAAGTTCAACAATATCTCTAGAGTCTGGACCCTGCTGAACAAGTATCTTGTCACCACTGACCCAACTAACTTCAAATCAGAAATCTTTCTTACAGTTGAGAACTACCGAAATTTTCAAACGTTGGACTTCAAGAACAACACTGTCACTATCGCGATTTCCACTCTGGCAAACGATACAAGAATCCTGCAAGTTACAACAACCAACATCTTCCTTTTTGACACAAACTTCAAGAAGCTTATGCAGATCAATGTCGACTTTGAGATCTTGAGAGCTGAAGTCAAGGACCCATACGTCGTGATCACCTCTTCCAAGGGTGAGATCAAACTATTTGAAATAGACGAAAAGGGAAACAAACTTGGCAAGGTGAGGTTGCCAATTGGAATGAGTGACATGATATTGACCAGTGGTTCCATTGCCATCTCTGACCTTTTCGGTGAGAAAAAACATGTCTTCCTGGTTACTACTGTGAACAATCAGCTGTTTTTGTTTGACAAGGACCATGGCGACCAATTCAGGCACCTCAATGGAGTCAACAAGCTTCAAGAAGTGCTTGAACTCCAATATTTCCACATGGAAGGCTCTGGACTGATCCCTGATCCGTTTATCAAGGAAGTCCAGCTGGTTAGACTGGGTACCGAAAACGATGAGTGGCTTGTTATCTTAACAGTTGGTGGTGAGGTCATCATCTACAAGCGCTTTACTCAGGGGAACACTATCAGATTCACCAAGATGAACAGCAATCTTATCACCGGTGCTCCTGAGAATGCTTACAAGAGCTCTACTGTTCTGGAGAGACGTCTAATCCCGATAGAACTCCAAACCCAGAACCTTGTCTTTGTGACTGGTGCTCAGCCATTCTTCATTGTCAAGGATCCGCGAGCCTTGTCCAAGATCTTCAAGTTCACCTCCAACGCTGCTATTTCCATTTGCAAGCTCGGTGCGGATTTCATGTACATTGACAATGATAAAAATGCTCGTATCTGCCAGTTGCCATGGGGAGACGCGTTCAATTACACCCAGGACCTGCCATTGCAGAGGTTCATTCTTGGAGAAACTATTAATAATGTGGCTTATCATGAGGAGTCCGAGCTCTTTGTCGTTTCTACATTGAAGAAATTGCCGTATGAACCAAAGGATGAGGAGGATGCTCCAATTGTGGGCACTCAGGAGGGTTTACCAAAGTCATACAATTACCAATCTACTGTCAAGCTCATCAACTCCAACTGTGTCTTGATTGATGAGATTTCGCTCCCTGACAACGATATGATCAATGACATGAAGACCATGAATCTGACTGTGTCGTCCCGTTCCAAAAAGAAAAAGGAGTTCTTAGTGTTGGGTATTGGCAAATATAGAACTGAGGATCACACGGTGTTTGGTGAGTACAACATTCAAGATATCATATCAATTGTTCCGGACCCGAAAAAACCAGAGATCAACTTCAAGTTCAAGGAGATCTCGAAAGAGCATCTCCGTGGTGCTGTGACGAGTGTCAGTGAAGTTAGCGGTCGTTTCGCGGCAGCCCAAGGTCAAAAGGTGCTGATTAGAGATTTACAGCAGGATAACAGTACTGTTCCAGTTGCCTTCTATGACACTGCAACTTACACCTCCGAAATCAAGAGTTTTGGCAATCTGATGCTGATTGGTGACACTCTTAAAAGCATCTGGCTGCTCGGTTTTGATGCTGAGCCATATCGTTTGATCCTTTTAGGCAAGGATTTGCAGGATGTGAATGTTGCTGCTGCGGACTTTATTGTGTCCAATCAAGAAATCTTCGTCCTTGTGGCTGATGATGAGGAAAATCTTCAACTGTTGGCCTATGATCCAGATGATGTCAAGTCCTTGAGAGGTGAGAAACTGCTAAAGAAGTCCAGTTTCAAGACTCACTCGCTGACGACCTGTCTAAGAATGGTGCCCTTCGAAGGCCACAGATTCCAGAATATTGGCGCTAATGTTGATGGCTCTGTCTTCAAGGTTGTGCCCATTGGGGAAGAGAGCTACAGACGATTGTATGTTCTCCAACAGCAGATCAGTGACAAGATTTCGCACTTTGCCGGTTTGAATCCGAAAAGTAACAGATATGCTGAGAACGAGGTGGGATTCAAGCCGATCTTGGAGTTTGGTTTGTTGAAGTACTGGTTCAGCTTGCTCAACTTGGATAAACGACAGAACTTTAGTGGCAAGGTTGGAAAGGGGGCATACCGAGACATTTGGAAGGACCTGGTAGAAGTTGAGACATCGCTTGATGTTCTAACCTAATTGCACGCGCTGTTTTCCCTAGCTAGTTTGGTCTAACTTCAAATTTTGGTGTGTGTGTATAAAAATCTAGTAGTGTGTGTACAGTACGAGTACAAAAGAATAAAAATCAAGCCACAACCCCGGTGAGCTCGCTCAATCCCAAATGTCTGCCAGCAATGTCCCGCACTACATTGGCGTCACCTGGAGATGTTTTGCGTGGTTCCTGCTTCGGAGTGTTGTAAACGACCAACGGGTCTTCAAACTCCGACTCTTGGATCAGGTCCTCCTTCAAATGTCCAAAGCCATGATGCGAGGGGTTTTTCTTATACATCTGGACAATCTCGTGGTCAAACACAGCGCCGTATACAAAGCTCGTGTCTGGTCTGAGGCGGGTGAGGTCCTCAGTCTCGACAATAGAGTCCCAGTACGACTGGATAATATCAGTCGCCTTCTGCAAGGTAAGGTATCTGGAGCGCGGCAGGGATGGGAGAGCAAACAGGAGGGATTCTGGGTTTGTCTTGTCTGGGTTGAGCTTGCCTGGACGGCCATAGATCTGGAAGGCGTCGTAGATAGGGATGAGGAATCTGATGAGGATCTCAAAGTTCTTGACTGAATGATGAACATTTGGCATAATGTAGAAGGATGTGCCTGTGACTGTGCGAGAGGCCCTCTCCTTGCCGCCGTTGGAGGCGATGCTGGAGATGGAGCCCGATCTTCGGTGGCCCTTTGTCTCCTCTTCAACGTCGTAGAGGATGGCGTCGCCTCGCAGTTGAATGACCGAGCTGTCGTCAACGAGGTCAACATGGGTAAATGCCGCAAAGCAGCTCTCAATGGATGTCACCTGGCAGAGCAGGTTCTTCTTGACGGTCCTCGTGCCGAGGTAGAACTGGAGCGTGCCCTTCTTCTTGTGCCTCGAGAGCATTTTGCCCTCGCTCGGGGTCACGACGCAAGTGCAGCGCCTCCACTCGCCATCAACTTTGAGCGAGCACTGCTCGACATACTCGAACCGGTTCTCCGCCAGCACCACGTGAATGTCGCACAGTGCCGGTCCCTTGGCGCTGAGGAGCGAGGCGGTGTACGCCTCATTGAGCCGGATGTACTCAAAGCGCGCCAGCTGGACGGCAGCGAGCGCCTGCTGCAATTGCTCCAGCTCTTCAAAGCGCAGATGGTGCGCCACTCTGGCGTTGGCGATCACGAGCGCCAAATTCTGCGTGTCCGGGTGCACTGCGGCATCAACCAGCGACGAGCTGAGCGGCTTCTGGCCGCTGCCGTGAAACGTGATGGTGCTGCCCTTCACGACAAACTTCGTCGCGCGCTCCGCAGACGGGGCATTGGGGGCCTCCCTGTGCTCGTCCGAGACATAGGCCGAGCTGCGCAGAAAGACACGCGCCTTGTGGCAGCGGAGCAGGGTGACAATGGGCACGAGCTCTCTCGGGGTCGCTGCCGTGTCAATGGAGAGGTACTGGTCATAGACCGAATTGGCCATCGACGACAACGAGTCCGCGGTCGAGGTCGAGGTCGATGGAGAGCGCGTGGCCGAGGCCGAGGCTGGGGCGGAGGTTGGGGCTGACGCTGAGGACTGGCCATCTGACAAGTTGCTCAAACTCTTCTTGAACATGCTCTTGAGTCCCATTTTAAAATTGGTCAAGGCCGCGTGCGAGAGATAAAAGAGAGAAAGGGGATTGCCACCTTTTTTTTTATTTTTTATACAAGACCAAGACGCAATCAGGGAAACTGTACACTGACGTCGTCGGGTGTGTCCAAGAAAAACCAAAAAACCCTGTCCCAAAAATAGTGACTGTTATCCGTTGCAAGCGAAAGAAAAGTCCAGCCTTTTTCCCCCAAACGTTGCCAGACCAGACAAAGAGTCCTCCAAAAGCCTATGGCATTCGGGTTTGAGTCTCTTGTTCAAGCAGTACCCGGTAGGGCTCTGCAGTTGGTTTTACTGGGCTGGGGCTGGGGCTGGTTACCCTATTGTCAAAGGAAGAAAAAGCACTGGAGGGGGGTTTGGGCACTCTTCTCTACAGTCGTCCTTTGCTCGTCGCTGTCCCAATGACACAACGGTGATGCTCCTCTTCTCGCTACATTGCTGTTGCATTCGGATTGTACGTCCTTGCTTCCCAACAGAGAAACTCTCGTTATAAACTCTTGTTGTTGCTGGCTGGAAATTTGAGGGAAATATGGTCCCCCCCC
>JAJMKO010000111.1:0-29593 GCA_030569275.1 [Candida] sanyiensis | reverse complement strand
AAAAAAAAAAAAAAAAAAAAAAAAAAAAAAAAAAAAAACACCGACCGCGATTCTTAAAATCGCACGTGATAAAAATTGATTTACGAGGGCTCATCTCATCAGAGTATACGTTGGGCGAGAGTTGGAAAAAGAACATTTGAGGTACTTGGGCTAACTAGGGTGTCTTGAACACGAAGGACTATTTCTAGGTTCTTGAGCGCGAATAAGTGTATCATTCATTTGGAGGGTGGTTTGTCATGGGTCTTCGTTAAAATGCATATAATTGAGTTCAGTTCAGGTCTGCACTGAGGTCGACGTTGTCGAGCACCCTGTCGAGGCTGCTAAAGTCGAAGGATTCGATGGATCCAAAGTCAGTGGTAGCAACCACTGTATTCAGCTGCTCGAAAATAGCATCGTCCTCAGTTTGTGAGCCATTGGACGCTTGTTGTATCGCTGCCGGAGTCTCGGGGGGTGTCGGTAATATGGAGTAGCTTGGCGGAGCGACGTAGTTAGTGGTGGACTCCTCATAAGTCGGTGGCTTGTCGTAGCTCATTGCAAAGTGGTGAAGTGGATTGTTGGCGGGAACATAAGTGAAACTGGGGTGGGTTATCAGAGAAGGTTCAATATGAGAGGTTGGCTTTTTGCTAAAAAGAGAATGACACCCTGATGACGTCATATTTAGTCAAATCCCCAAACTGAAGGCAATAAATATTACTCGCGAAATCGCGGAGCCCAAAAGTAAACAGAAGGACGACAAAAACAAAAACAAACACCACAACAACTGACGCTTCGCTGTTGTAACTGTTCAAAATGACAGACTTCGAGTCCACGATACACACGATCGACCAGTCCGCTGAGTCCTTAAAGACGCTGTACTTCAGACCACCTGGCATCTTCACCAACGCGCTTGTGCTGAAACCGGACATCACGACGCTTCTCCGTGACGCGGACCCGCACGAATCATCGTTGTACAACGTCGACCGTCACGGTATCGCTGAACGCAAAGACGGCACGCGAGGTGTTGTGGATGCTTTGAACGAGGAGTTTGACCAGTTGGAGTATCAACAGCTCAACGAGAGTTTGGATCATCATGCCGAGTTGGAAGCGCAAAAGCCCGCCGTGTTGTTCGTGCCCAGGGACGTTGAGAGTACAGTTCCTGAGACCAGCAGGGGCGTCAAGAACCTGCTATCAAGGTTTAATGAGGAGAACCTGACAGAGTATGAGTTTGATGCCCTGTGTGCGGCGGCGAGGGAGTTGCTGGAGAAGTAGTATGTTGAAGCCGATACGGGCTGAGGTTGACAAATGGCTCATTTACTAACAGGGAAACAGTCCAGTTGATCAGAGAGAGGCTGATTTGCAAGGTTACGAGGCCAGTTTCAACATGTTGGCTCAAAAGGTCATGGAGAGCGAAGCAACGTTGGAGAGACAAAAGCAAGTGCTGTCCCAGTTAAACAACAGCATAAACGACAGAAGAATCAGTGGATCGACCCAGTTGGCCGCTGATGGTCGCAAGCGCACTGCCCGCGAGCTGATTGAAGAAGAGGAGAGGGAAATACAGAGACTGGAGGCCGATTTAGTCCTGATATCAAAAGAAGCAGTGAGTTGACCCGAAACCCTCGTCCAAGACAAAAAGAAAAAAAAAATACTAACAACACATACAGTCAGGCAACCCTGAGGAATGAATGGAAGTAGAATAATGTCCTAATGTCACGAATTTGTTGTAATTTAACCCTCTTTTTTTTTTACTGCTTTTACCCCATAATTCTTTTAAATGGCCCAGAACGCGGTGGCAATTCCGTAATTTTTCTTTGTGGCCAAAAAAAAACAGAACTCTCCAACCTTTGACTGGGCTAATCAAAGGGCAAGTCCAATTTTTAGGGCTTTGGCAGTAACAGGAAGCCTTCAAAAGACTCTGTTGATCTGTTGTTTGCAGAACGCCAATTGCTGATTGAACCTGCCGTTTTTCTTAAACCCGCACCTTTGTCACTTTGTCCAACTTTCTCAGAGTCTTCCCGAATTGGCAACAGCTGCTATGTCGTCCTCGAATCAGAACGGCGGCTCAGGCAATGACTTGTACTCGACAACGACGAGGTTCTCCAAAGCCGTTTCTGCGACCGCATCTGCGCTGATAAACGAAGGAACCAGCGATGCACTGCTGTCGTCCAGCTCTTACAGAAAAGCCATCAGGGACTCAGTCAATGCCAAACATTCGCTCAGCTTGGCCAAGAGACGACAACCGAACGTCGACTTGTTCAAGAACAGATACACAGATTCCTCCGCCGAGTATTATAAGAACGCTTTCAAAACATCCAAGGCTGCGTACAAGTTGTTGACGCACATCCCCGATGAGTTGCTCGACGAGGTACCGCAAGAGCAGACGACCTCTGCATTCACCTTGTTCCAGGGATTCAACGCATCTTTGCCCGCAGTGGATGAGGAGATTGAACTGAACGAAAACTTGGAGAAGGGTGACGATTTCATGCGGAAGTTGACCGAGTCGAGGAGTGAAGAGAGCAAACAAGGCGACGACGAAGAAGTACATTTCAGACTTCCTAGTGGCATCACAGTGGATCAGATCAACGACTCTTACTCCACGAACAAGCTGAGTTTCTACAGAGAGCAACTCAGCAACAACTTGGACCTGTTGGAGATCCGAAAGAACCTCGCTGCCAGCGAGATCATGGAGATTGACAACAAGATTGCCAAACTCCAAGAGTTGAGGAAATTGGTATTCCAGAGAGTGGCCAAATTTGAACAGAATGAGTTGTTTTTGGAGCACCACTTGGACGATATCAACGACAGACTCCAGATGATCAAGGAGTACAACATGGAGAAGCCAGACGATGACGAAATTAATGACACGAACAACGAAAATCACACAAGAACAGAGACTGACAATGAGAGTGGCGACAGCACAGACAGAGAGGACAATAAGCCATTGCTCTCACAGAGCATATATGGCAAATTGCAGCAGAAACCGCCAAACTCAAGCAAGTTCAAGAAGAAGCCACGCACGCCGAGAAAGACCACGCCGACACTTCAGCAATACTACGAGCCGGGGTCGGAAATCAGAACTTTGAAGGCACATGACGAAGTTATCACCGCTTTTGACTTTGATATCCCCTTTGGCACACTGGTGACTGCGTCCTTGGACAACACCGTCAAGGTCTGGGACCTGAGTCGGGGTAAATGCCATGGCGATTTGGAAGGTCACAATGCTCCAGTAACTTCTATGCAAATGGAGGACACCATTGTCGTCACGGGATCCTTGGATGCCACTTTAAAGCTGTGGGACTTGACAAAGCTGGAATTTGGTGGCAAAGACGAGGCCCCATTGGTCCACTCCTTCGACAGTCACGTTGAGGAAATCACCGCATTGAGCTTCCACAACTATACCCTGGTGAGTGGATCGCAAGATCGAACCATAAGACAATGGGATTTGCAAACTGGCCACTGTCTGCAGACCATTGACGTTTTGTGGGCGTCCCAGATGAAAAACTCCACTGCGTTGGACCTGTCTATCCAAACTGACAAAATGACACCTTTCATTGGTGCCTTGCAAACATATGATGCCGCTTTGGCCACCGGCACTTCAGATGGTACTGTTAGACTCTGGGATTTGAGATCGGGAGAAGTTGTCAGAACGTTGGTGGGTCACACGGGACCTGTGACCGCGTTGCAATTTGACGATAGACACCTGGCCACGGGAAGTGCAGATAGATCCATCAGAATCTGGGACTTGAGAACAGGAGGAATTCATGATGCATTTGCCTATGAGTCTCCCATCTCATCGTTGCAATTTGACCACCGAAGAATCGTGTCCACGAACCACGAAAACACTGTCAAGGTTTACGATAGATTGGAAGAAAAACATTCCTCTTGCGGTGGATTGAACGCTAATGACAAGGAGATTAACTATGTGCGCTATAAAGAGGGATACCTGGTTGAAGGTAGAGTTGACGGTAAAATTGGCGTATGGGCTATTTGATGGGCTTGTAACTATAATCATGTAAATACACGATCTCTATTGCATAGCTGTGTGTAGGTTCGATCTTAGATGAGACAGATGAAGTGGGTTTGATCGTTATACATGATGCGGCGATCTCTTAGTTATCCGCAGTGATGACCAAATCCTTCTGCTTCTGCTTGACCTCGGCCAAATTTTTCTCAAACTCCTCCTTTGAGACACCAGCACGCCATTTCAAACCATACGCATGGTGGTCTTCAGGCACAAATGTGTGACCCTTGACACCGTAAACTTGCTCTCTGTATGTACCACCAGGGACCGCGTATTCAGTTTGGGCCAAGCCTCTTTTTTGCAATTCTGGGATCAAGTAGTCCACAATGCTCTCAAAGTTTTCAGGGAAGACAATGTTTGTGAAGTTGAACCCGTCAATGCCAGACTTGGCAACAAAGTCCTCCAGTTCATCGGCAACTTCCTTTGGGGAGCCAATGAACATGGAATGATGTCTGTCAATGACGAACTTCCTGGTGATCTTGTCGCTAGGGAAGGCCTCAGCAAAAGGTTTGGCATAGTTTCTAATGTCCTCGTGTTTGGACTGGGTCAAATCCTCATCCCAGGTGGCATTGGCCAAGTCAGCTGCACCGCCCCCAATGTGGACTTGGATACCTTCGTCGTCCTGGTAATGCTTGATCTCATCAGCCAGCGCATAGGCCTCTTTGGAAGTTGGCGCAACAACGACACTGGTGATGGTGATGAACTTGATGGACCCTTTCTTTCTGCCGTACTTCTCCAAGGCGAGCTTCTCAATCTTTGCCTTCTTCTCTTTCAACTCCTCTGGGCCCCTGCCTCCGATGAAGATGACCTCGGCATGCTTGGCTCCCAATTCAACACCTTTTGGAGAGGTTCCAGCCTGGATAATCAAAGGGATTCTTTGCGGGGATGGCTCGGTGATTTGTGGGCCCGGCACTTTAAAATACTTGCCATCGAAGTTGATTTCCCTGATAGCGTCTGGGTCGGAGAATATGCCCCTTTCCTTGTCATAAACGACACCGTCATCCCTCCAGGAACTTAGCAGTAGCTCGTAAAAGACTTGCAAATACTCATCGGTCTTCTCGTATCTGGTGTTCTTGTCTGGCAGTTCACCGGCCAATTGTCTGCCAGCAGAAGGCAGGAACGAGGTGACAACGTTCCAGCCGACTCTGCCACCAGACAAGTGGTCCAAAGTGGCCATTCTCCGGGCAAAGTGGTATGGATGCTCAGATAGTGTCGAGCAAGTGATGCCGACAGACACGTTCTTGGTGGAGATGGCAATGGCGGACAGATAGGCAGTAGGGTCGTTCTTAGGAAAGTTGTTGCCCGAGATGGCAGCTGGTGCAAAGTTGTAAGGGCCCCCGAATCCCTTGGACTTGTAGCCACCGTAATAAGAGAGCGAGTCGCCAATGAACAGGCCGTGCACCTTGCCACGCTCAGCAATCTGGGCCAGCTTAACCCAGTGCTCAGGTTTGGTGTAGTTTCTGGACTCGTCGCGAGGGTTTCGCCATTGGCCTGGGGCATGCAGCACTGGTGTGAAGGCCTCGAAGAAGTTGATGATGAGGGGCTTTGGGTTCTCAACTTTTTGAAAAGATCTTCTCTGCTTCTTGTGAGTTGGCTGGGTCATATCCATGGAGTTGATCGGTGAGGGCGTGAACCGAAATGGCAAATATCAGGTGGCTGTGGAACTTTTTATAGCATTGTGCAAGTGTGGCGAGCTGACCAAACATTGATAACGCCTCATCGTAAGACAATGCTCCAAGTTTTTGCGGTATACTGTCATGTTTGGTTAAGCAAGCGCTAATGGAAGGAATCTGTGGGAAGTCAGATCCTCTGGTCTTGGCATCTCAATGATATTAGGGCAGTTTCTCTCCGTGGTTGGCTTGTGTTTGATACACACCGCTAAAATTGCCACATCGAGGGGGTTTCGCGGAAATCTTCAGTCACGTGCCATCAGGTAGCGGGGCTGCATAACGCTTTCTCCCAAGAAATGTGGCAGATATCGAGAGGCAAAAAAAAAAGCCTAGTGATGACTTGCACTGGAGTGGCGATATAAGTGTGACGATGGTTGATCTAGATACTTTCGCCAAGCCTGGACAGAAGTACTACACCGCTATTGGCCTCGAAGGCTCCGCCAACAAGCTCGGTGTCGGCATAATACGACACCAGCTCGGCCCGCTGTCGCAGACCAACAGGGCGGAGGTGCTCTCCAACATCAGGGACACCTATATGACTCCTCCGGGAGAAGGATTTCTCCCACGTGACACTGCCCGTCACCACAGGAACTGGGTCGTCAGACTGATCAAGCAGTCGCTGGACGAGGCTGGTGTCAAGAAGGAGGAGCTCGACTGCATCTGTTTTACCAAGGGACCCGGCATGGGGGCCCCTCTGCAAGGCGTCGTCGTGGCCGCGAGAACGCTGAGCCAGTTGTGGAATGTGCCATTGATCGGTGTCAACCATTGCATTGGCCACATTGAAATGGGCCGCGAGATCACCGGCGCCGACAACCCGGTGGTGCTGTACGTCAGCGGCGGCAACACACAGGTGATTGCCTACAGCAACCAGCGGTACAGAATCTTTGGTGAGACGCTGGACATTGCCATTGGCAACTGTCTGGACCGGTTTGCCCGGACGCTGAAGATCCCCAACGATCCGAGCCCCGGCTACAACATTGAGCAGCTGGCCAGGAAGGGGTCGACCTTTGTCGAGATGCCCTACACGGTCAAAGGAATGGATCTCAGCATGAGTGGCATCCTGGGCTACGTCGACCAGTTGGCCAACGACCTGTTCAAGCGGAACTTTGCCAACAAAGTCGTCTTTGACAAGAAGACCAGAGAGCCCAACTTCACCGTTGAGGACCTGTGTTTCTCTTTGCAAGAGAATCTGTTTGCCATGCTCGTGGAGATCACCGAGAGGGCCATGGCCCATGTCAACACCAACCAGGTCCTCATTGTCGGCGGTGTCGGTTGCAACGAGCGTTTGCAAGGAATGATGGAGCAGATGGTTTTGGACAGAAGAGGCTCCATTTTCGCCACGGACGAGAGATTCTGCATAGACAACGGCATCATGATTGCGCACGCCGGGCTGCTGGAGTACCGCATGGGCAAGACATTTGGGCTCGATGATACGGTGTGTACACAAAAATTCCGTACCGATGAGGTGCACGTCTGTTGGAGGGATTAGAGCGAAAAATAATAGAAGTCCGAGGGCCTCTTTCTATCAGCTGAGTGTCTGTAGTTGCTGGTATCTGCCCCCAAGCTCTTTGGGACTAGTGCCCATAGGCGAGGGTCCATTCTATATTTGAGGCCATAAACAAAAAACCGAAAATAAGATAACAACACGTCTTTTCCCCTGAACCCCTCCTCCCTCAAAACTAACAACGATCCCACCAAAGATGGTGTCAAGGAAGTCCAGAATCCTCGCACTCAGTGCCACGCTGCTGACTATAATCCTCATCTTTATCACCACGCACAACTCCAGGGCGGCCACACGGACGCCGGCACAACCGTCGACGGGCAACGCCAACGCCATCGCCAACGCCAACGGCCCAGAAGGAATCGACCAGAATGCTATCCAGAAGGACGAGGACCGGTTGAAAGGGGAGGTGGCCAAGGACAAGGGCAAGGCTGCGCTGCTGAAGGGCACAGGGAGTGAGCACAGTAACCAGCAGCTGGCTGCCGGTACAGGTTCGACCGCTGTCAAGGCCGGGGCCGGGGCCGCTGACGCACAGACTTTTGACCCGGCAAAGGAGCTCCAGTCGATCCTCTCCATGTCACCTGTCGTCGTCTTCTCCAAGACTTACTGTGGATTCTCCCTCGCCTTGAAGAACCTGCTCAAGTCGGAGTACGAAATTGTGCCGGCCCCGGCCATTGTCGAATTAGACAAGCACCAGAACGGCCGTGCCTTACAGGATTACATCGCTGAGAAATCAGGCAGAAAGACCGTTCCGAACTTGTTCATCAACGGTGTTTCCAGGGGCGGCTCGGATGAAATGAAGCAGTTGCACGCGGACGGCAAGCTGCTCTCCAGTCTGATCAGCTGGGGCGAGAAGAATGTCAAGATCACCAAGCTCAATGCCCCTTCCAACAGTTGAAATGAAAAAGAAACTGAGCCAACGATCGCATTGCATTGACTTTCACTCTGTTAATCTTGAGCCATTTTGTGTTGTTGTTGTCAATTGTAGATCTCAACTGAGATAAGAGATACTCAGTTCAAATTTGTACCAATACTTGAATTGAATCAAGTTTTGACAATCAAGATTCAGTCATGCGTCCAAGGGATTGCTCTCGCGTTCTTTCTCTCACTTACTTTACCTACGCTGTCCAGTTGTATCCACCCCTTTCCCGACAGTATTCTAGGATATAAACCATCCCTGACGCCCTACACATCTATGTCACCTGATCTCTCAGGTAGCCCTAATTTCCCATCCTTACACCTCTATTGAAAATGATGCTGCCCCGTTCAAAACATCGTCCAAGCCATTTTGCCAAAAATCAAACTTTCCACAAACTAGCGGCCAATTACGTAATCCTCGGAACACCAATTTAGCGTCTGTATATGGAAATTTTCGCGGCTTTCTTGATGGAAAGTTGGAAAATTGTTTGCAGTAAAATTTTCAAAATTGAAGGTTTGTCGTTTCCACTCTTAACACAAGACAACTAACAAGATGGCTTCTGAGTTGACTGTTCAATCCGAGCGTGCTTTCCAAAAGGTAGGTCCAAGAGAGTATTGATGGACACCGTGAGCTGCAGTTTATCGAGACAAGAGAGGCGAGACATTGCATGACCCAAGCCTATTGAAGAAGTTCCCACCACTGCATTTCTAAGATTAAACAATTCGTTTAAAACTCCCATCAACAGAGGGTTCAAACTTCCAGAATCAATCATCAAAGACACATCAATTCATCAAAGCCAACCACAAACCTGCAATCAATTTAGATGCCCCACGGCCCAGCCAAAGACATCGACTTCACCACTCATGTTTAAGATACCTTCAACTATGGCACTGAGGCCTAGCTTCACATTGTCTTCTACATTCCAAACTATTGCTTGCTTGCTGCTGCCAGCGTTCACTGCTGTCCTTCACTCCAATTTCCGAACGTGTTTACTAACTTTTTGAACAGCAACCACACATTTTCACCAACCCAAAGGCTAAGGCCAACAGAAAGACCAAGAGATGGTACAAGGATGTTGGTTTGGGCTTCAAGACCCCAAAGGCTGCCATTGAGGGTTCCTACATTGACAAGAAGTGCCCATTCGTTGGTGACGTTTCCATCAGAGGTAGAATCTTGACCGGTACTGTTGTCTCCACCAAGATGCACAGAACCATCATCATCAGAAGAGACTACTTGCACTACGTCTCCAAGTACAACAGATACGAGAAGAGACACAAGAACTTGGCTGCCCACGTTTCCCCAGCTTTCCGTGTTGAGGAGGGTGACTTGGTTACCGTTGGTCAATGTAGACCACTATCCAAGACTGTCAGATTCAACGTCTTGAAGGTTCAATCTGCCAGTGGTAAGGCTAACAAGAAGTTCTCTAAGTTCTAAACGGTTTGTATTTAGTGAACAAAATTTAATAGTTTTATAAAAGGTTAACGAAAAAATCATTACGGTAGAGCGACATTAACTTATAGAAAAAAAACCCTTAAACACTTTAATAGAAAGACCCTTGACCCAAGAAACACTCATCTCCAACCAACATATTGGTCGCTGGTTGCCCCAGAATTGTTGATTGCCGCATTGGCAATGTTCGCGGCGTTCGGAGTTACGTCTTCAGTCTGCTTACTCGAGTCAAAATGTTGCAACACAACAGGCAACGTGATAGTAATACCGTTGCGATGGGCTTCCTGGATGGCCTCTTGTAGCAGAACTTGGCAAATGTCATTGATGTCCTTGTTCTTTTTGTCTCTGACACTGGACTTCATTCTGGTGAAGGCAACTTTGAAGTCCTCCCCGTTCCAATAGGTCTTTGGATGTTGAGCGGCCAACGCAGCCCATTCCTCGTCAGTTGGGGGCACCTGACCAAGTTCTTGGATCTTGCTCAATAGCCAAACCTTGTCATCGAGCACCAGCTTGTCAGCTCTTTGGAGTGCCTCTCTCTTGAGCAACTTTCCCCATTTGTATCTGCACTGGATTCGAGATCTTGAGCCACCCATTTTCTCACTAATGATAGTCCAGTTGTGGGTTGGCACGGCGACCCCGGCTTCTCTTTGTTCAGCCTCAAACATTCTGACAATGGATGACAGTTTCTCCTCTTCCTCGATGCTCCACTTGTTGACAGATCTGTTGTTACCACACTTGATGTAGTTTCTGTATCTATCTCTGCAATCCTCAGGCATTCTTCCCAAGATGACACCAATCTCTTTCCAAGACTTGGATTTCTCCACGGATAATCTGGAAAGGGTCTCGTCATCCTCAGCGGTCCACTTACCACGAACTTCAAAGACGTGATACGATCTTCTGACGTGTTTGTAAATCGACGCTCTGGTTCTCTCTGGAAGCAACTGATGGAGTAGATCCCAAAGAACTTCTCTCTTACGCTCATTAGCCCAGATTCTTTCACAGAGTTCTCTTCTGTTAAGGCCGTGGATAGCACAGAAATCAATCAAGAACTTGTCAATGGTCTCAATCTCCTCCTTGTTGAAGGATCTGGCCTTCGTCTGATTACGTGTCCATCCGGAAGACTTATCAGCGGTATCAGCCTTGGACACAATTTGCTTTTGAGCGGACTTGTGGTCAAGCTGGCCTCCGCTGCCCGTTGGACCTTCGGTGGCCTGAATGATGCTGTTGGCCAGTTCTTGGCTATCAGTTGGGTGCTGGATATAATCTTGGATACTAGCACCAACGTCCTGAGCGATCTGATTGGCGTCAAGGATCGCAGCACGGACCAATTGCTCGTGATCGGTGGTGTCATCAATGTTGGCCAGTTCTGGGTCGACGTCAATCGCGCCTTTCTTCTTCTGCTTCTTGTTCTTGTTCTTCTTGGTGTCGGCACTGTGTGCGTCCTCCTCGGCGTTCTGCAGTTGTTCGGTATCCAAGAAGGAGTTCCAGTGTTGAAACTCGTTGCCTTCGTCGTTCGAGAAGGACTTCTTTCTCTTCTTTGTTGTGGAGTTGTTGCCCTGGTTACTTGTCTGCGCGGCGTCCAAGTCGCCCGCAACGTACTTCATGACAGCAGCTTCGACATCCCTGCTGCCGTCGTCCTTCTTGTCGTCGGCAAAGACCTTCTTTGGCTTATCTTTCTTCTTAAGATCGAGCAGGGCCTTGGCACCTTCAGAGTACTCGTTTGACATGTCGCAGTAAATCAAAACAAAGGAGCGAGTAGGTGGGTGGCAATCGAATTGGGATGTGAAGTGGAAACCAGAGCCAATTTGTTTTCTTGTAAGTGAGCTTGTACGTAATAGGAGCGATACTTGGACGGGAGTTGCCTGTTGTACTCTTCCTTGTCAAGTCACAGGTGATGAGATCTGATGTGTTACCCGTTCTTTTGATGTTGTGGGAAGGGTAATTCTTTTGGATCAAATTTTACAAGTCGCGAACCCGCGCCCTTGAGTTTGACCTCGGAAATAACTAGTGCCACCATATGTGCCCCTCGGAATTGAATTTTCATTTCACCGACGTATTTGCCGACGGAGAGTTCGTTAATTGTTAGTGACTGCTAGAAGTTGCAATTGAAATGTGGGCTGGGAAGGCTGCTAAGAAGCTTAATTTATAATTCTTATAAATTATATTATAAATTTATTTGGCACGTGCAGCTAGCAGCACTACTAGGAATACTCTGCAGACAGGCCGGTCACCAGCTACAGCTTGGTTTAGCATTTGTTATATTTGTTCAACTATAATTGGCCTCAGACAACAATGCTCCAAACTGGAGCATCTGCAGCTGTAGCGTCTGTAACCGCGCGTTTCCTCAGCTCCCTCCTCTCATCACCTGAGGTCCTGAGTACAAACGTTACATTGGACTCCAGATATATGTTAATTTCCAATCATGTATTCATGTGTGAAAGGGAACTGATGTGTCAAAAAGTTGGCCTGTTCCCTTGAATAGGCATTGTCCTCGGGATTCCTTAATCTTCGAAATTTGAAACTTCTTTGCTACTGAACAAAAAAGATAACAGATACTCGACTGTCATTTGATTAGCTTGCAAGGAAGTATTTCTACTCCAGTCTTCTGTTGGTTTCTGTGCCCATGGCAGCAGCTTTGTTAAGATGCCGGGGTTTGCCGTGTGAGGCCCCCGGGTAAATGCGGTTCGCTCTCATAACCTTTCCTTTTCCGAGGGGGCACATTTATGGTAGGGCCACGCCACCGAAGTCAAAGGTAATTTCAACTTTTTGAAAGTGCTGACTGAACAGCGGAAAGTCAACCACCAACCTCATCAAAGAAGCGCCCTAGAGCTCCCGCCATTGCCACTGCAGGGACACCAATTTAAACAGCCCTTTTGCCGCAGTCCGTCTCCGCGTGCCCCCAAACAACCGCTCCCCCACTTTTTTCCCGCCACTTCTTCCCCCCCGCGCCCCTTTTGCTGGCCAGGTCAGCAGATAGAGAACAGCAGGGCTCTCACTCCCCCCACCAAACTGCTAAACAACAGCGCGGGCCCCCCATTGAACCCATAACAAGCTCCTTGCTGTTGAGCTCACAATGGCATCAAGTAACCTGGCGCAATACTTCCAGCAGGCGTCCAACAACCCGTCTGGCCACGGCCACACGCGTAGGGGCTACAACAAGCACTCGAGGGCGGTGGACGCCACCGACGAGGACCACTTCACCGATACTACGTTCCAGCTCAAGAGAACGAGGTCTGTGGGGTTGCTGGACGAGTTCATTGCTCCGACGAAGAGGCTGATTGAGGAGGACCCCGACATGAACCGTTTTGATGACCAAGAGGACGAGGACAACCAGTTCATTGAGAATGTCGAGGAGGAAGAGGAAGAGGCCAAGAGACTGCAGGAGCCTGAGAAAGTGAATCAGTTGTACACCAGCGACGAGAATGACGACAGCACAGCTGCTCCGGCACAGAGACAACAGCAGCAGCAACATGACGACCTGGTGTCGCCATCGACGACGCCGGACCACTTTGTGCCCCACGACGACAACGACATCAAGTACGAGCCTTCGAGCCACGTCGACTATCTCTCGCACAACTGGAAAGAGGCGGACATCTCCAAGTCGTGGCGCTACATTGTGCTCAAGAGGAAAGCGGTGGCCAACTCGGCCAGGTTGGAGAATGCATCCTGGAGAACGTGGGCACAGGCCAAGTACCATCTCAAAACAGTGAGTCCCGAGTCGGTCAACTGGCTCAAGGACTCGGACGTGACTTGGCTCTATGGCCCGTTGTACAAAGAGTCTGCCAGCCACGACGTCTCCAGAGGCTACGGCTCCGACATTGAGGGCAACAACACTGTGTCCTCCTTGAACAAGACCAAGAAGAAGAAACAGGTCAAACCAAAGGGTCCAAAGCCCATTCTTAAGAAAAGAACCGTCACAGAGATTCTGACACAGCCGTTGCCACACGCTGGCGCGTCGCCTATATCGCCACCCAAGTTCGAGGACGACTTTGACCTCATTTCACAGCGTGTCAATGCCCAGTACTCGAGCGGGAGCAACCTCAAGGCTACGGTAATGAGCCCGCTGACCTTACAGCCGGAGTCGACGCCGGCCAAGCCGCGCCACATCCACTTCAACGACCGCGTGGAGCAGTGCATTGCGTTGGCAGTGCCCGACTCTGACGAGGAGCTTGAGCAGGATGATCAGGCCTATGATGACGACGAAAATGATAATGAACTCTATGACCGCGGCGCTGAAGCTGAAGCAGATGCCGATACTGACACAGACGACGAAGATGACGATGACAATGACGACGACTCTGATGACGAAGGTGGCTTTTTCCTGATGGTGAAGTCCCCATCGAGCACGCAACTGCATCCATCGAGCCAAGTGGCGATGAATACGCTGGAGCACTCTGAGGATACCAAGAGCGGATCCACTGAGACGAGTGACAGCAGCAATGACAACAACTTGAAGACGACGCGGGCCAAGGCGATCCAGACGATTGAATGGCTGCCAGCGACGACGCTGAAGAATTGCTCCGAGGACGAAGAGGATGAGAAGTTTGCGCTGTCGCACAACACCAACACGTCAAGAGGTTATAACTATCTCTACGATTACAACTCTGTCTTCACGGGCAATGCGGACCAGTGCAATGCTTTCTTGGAGGCCAACCAGTTTGAGTACGAGGACACTCCGCAACATTTGGAAGGTGTTTCGATGGTGGACGTGCCTGAGGATATCGTGTTGGGGTCCAATGTTGAGATGATGAACACGCCAGAATTTGCGCACGAGGAGGTTGCCCTACCACCGCAGTTTATTGACCCAACTATACGGTCGAACCTGTCGAACCCGTCGACGCCAGTGCAGTCGCCAACCGGGGCTCCTGTGCCGTCAAGTGTCGCGAGAAACTCTTCAAATTCCAACTTCCGCTTCGACAATTCGGACTCAGAGTCTGATTCGGAGGAGGAGCCACTGTCGCAGCCGTTCAGCTCGTTGCCGTCGCCGGTCGCAGCAGTGCCTGCGAATACGACAGCTGCTGCTGCTTTGAACGAGGGCATCACGAAAATGAGCTCGTCGCCGAGCTACGCCTCTCTGAGCGACGTTGCTGCACAGGGATACTTTGCCCCTTCCTCGAGCTCGCCAAACAATGCCACTTTGTCAAACGTTGTTGGCAGTCCGCTAAGCGAACTGGAGAGGGAGCTGGGAAAATCCAACCTCGGCCCTTCGGACGAGGACCAATCGAGCGACGAGAGCGACGAGGACAAGGGCAGACCCTTGAGATTCGGATTCCTGAAGAACTGGAAGAAGAATTGAAGACTTGTGTTAGAGTATAACCAATTTGTTTGAAGAGGTGTAGTTTTCGCGACTGTTCGAAAAGGATCAACAACATTGTAAACGAAGCAACAGCTAGAAAAACACCAAACTCAACCGCTGCCCCAATGGTCTCGACCACGGGCGACCACATCGCGATATCTGTCGAGAACGACCAAAACGATATCTGCAGTCTTAGTTCGCTCGAGACGACATTGCGCGAGCCACACGACGAGAACCTTGACGACGCCTCCTTGAACCTCAACGACGACCTCGCCTCTTTCAGTGGTCGCAGCAACAGCGTTTTGTCCGGTGGCGCATTGTCAAGACGCAGTTTCGAGTCGTCTTCAATCTTCACATCGTCTTTCCGTCCTTCGTTCGATGACAGTTTGCCCTCACTGGGACTGAACAAGCTGTCCATCCAAACGGTCAGCCCGTTAGGTCCCAACTCTGTCTACGAGCTTGTGGCCGATGTTGACGCCCGCAAAACGAGGCAGCACTCGTCGCTGAACCCCAATGCACCCCGCCGCAGCAGCCACAGGAGCACGCTCAACATCCCTCCGCCCACACACAAGGATATCCCGCTGATCCAGCTTACCAAGTTGGAGAAGGTGCCCAAAGAAGAGCTGCAGAGTTATATAAAAGACACGGCGAAGGAGTACGAGAGGCACAGCTCCAGCAAGATGGTCAACCTCAGCAATTTGAAGAAACTGGCCAGCCAGAAGGCGGAGCCCGACAGCATCAGTGTCGTGCCCGAGATCTTCTTCCATAACAAGTTCAACCTCGACGACCCTCGCGTCTTCAAAGTGGTGACAGGGGACAACGACCTCAGCAACATCAACGAGACACTGCAGGAGAAGCTGTCCAACTACCTCGACATCATCGAGGTTAATTTGGTTGAGGAGATATCCAAATCGTCCGGGTCCTTCTTTGACGCACTGAACGATCTGAGCGACATCAACAAGAAAAACGTGGAGACTTTAAAGTTGATTGGCAACTTGAGGACCAAGCTCGAGGATCTCAGAAAGAACAAGATTGAGTGGAACCGGAAAAGGATCAACATGCAGAACAAGCGAGACAACGTGTCCAAATTGGAACAGTCGTTGTTACAAATCAAGACTGTGTTTCACGAGTACGATGTGGCACACTCTTTGTTCCTTCAGGGTGAGTACAGTAGCTGCCTCAAGAAAGTTGAGGCCATTGAATCGCTTGTCCAGGGGGAAGACCCGACCAATTCGTACAATTGGCCGTACAAGCTTCAGGATTTCAAGAGGCTCCCCGTTTTGGAGCCCCTACGTGCCAAACTGGCATCACTGCGCTCTTCCACCGGTGAGTCGATTTCCAAGATGTTTGTTTCTTTCCTGCTCACTGACCTGAGACAACACCACGAGGAAATTGACTTTGAAGCCACACTGAGCAGACTTGTCTCAGGAACCAATTACAAAAAGAACATTGACCCGGAGTTTAAGCTTCAATTGAGTCGCTACGTGCAGAATCTGGTCATGTCGAGCGAGCTTTCTGCTGCGTTCAAAGGATATGGCGAACACGCTGTCAACGACATGAAGAACATTGTGAGGACTTTCCTGCCCGACGAAGAAGATACTGATCCAGCACCAAGGGAGTCGACCCCTTCCACAACAACAAACACCACCAACGCCAGACCTTCTTCCGGTAAGAACCTGACGGCGCTGATCAGAGCCATGACCCCCCGCGAGTTCGAGGACATGCTCGTCAAGATCTTTACCTCTGTTTCCGAGGGACTTAGACGTCTCACCGTGCACCAAAAGCTGCTCCTTGACCTGTCTTTGAGCAACAATGACGTTGACCCGGCATTGATTCCGAACCTCGATATCAGAGGATACATCCAATCGTCGATCCAGCTCGTTCAATTGAGAACCTCGAAGATCATTCGTGTCAGAAGTGAGATCAACGCGACGCTCAGACTGGACTTCTTCCTCCGTTTCTTCTACGTGCTGTCTTTGTTCCTCACCGAATGCGAGAACATCTCTGGCCAGAACCCACCGACGTTGTCCTCCGAGGTTAACGAGCAAATCAAGCACTTCAACAACTCTTTACACAATGGCAACTTGAAGAAGATCGCCAAGGCAATTGAAGGCGAGGAGTGGAAGCCACTGATTGTATCGAAGGATCACCAAGAAACGGTCAATTGCATTGTGCACAATGAGGGTCTCAACTTTGGCAAAACTTGGAAGAACGACCTGCTGCACCTCAGAAACAAGACTCCAGAGGAAACGAAGCCCATCGAGGAGGAACCATCGCACAAGAGATCCATCGTTGTTGGCGACAAGACCTTTGTCGCCTCAGAATCCCTGTTGATGCTAGTCACCATCATCAAGGACCTTTTCATTCTCAAATCAACGTTCCCTGCACTATCACCACACTACGAGGCCACCATTATTGAGATGTTCAAGCATTATAACGGCCGCACCATGCAGAATATCAAGAGACCAGATAACTCGCTCAACAAGGACAAGAATCTGAGTGTTGTTGGTGAGTCCCTTGACTGTATCATGGAACTAGCTCATTACGTCAGAGTTGACTTCAACTTCCTGGACAATGATGAGGCTTATAACAATCTGCTTGCCATCATGAAGAGTTCAAAAGCCAAAATAGATAGCATTAATACCATCCCCGAGTAAGGGACTATGTTTTAAGGTTAGAGAGCTAGTAGGAGTTATTAAGCGGGGCATTTGACCATTCTGAACATACCAGAAATGAGCCTTGCGGACAGTACGATACTGCTAATTGGTCAGTATCCGACCGGGTGTTGCGCACCATTAATCTGTGGAACATCACATGACTTCACGTGAACACAATTCTCAGTGACGCATCACTCTACGCCTTATAATTCTCTGTAAGAGGACCGGGACGCGGAATTCCGACTCCGTTAGAGTCCCCAGACTCGAGAAGTGAAGCCCTAACAAAAGTCCCTAACCAATCTCAGAGAGACATTTAAATAGGATATTCCCACATGTATATATATTCACTTTTATAGTACGGCATTCGAATCCTGAGTCTCAGCGTAGGCTGTGATCAGGAGCGAGTCAGTACACAACAAATCGTCTGCTGGAGCTAAAGCATACTCTATATTATCAATTCCGGCCGTGTGGTCTAGTAGTATGATTCTCGCTTTGGGCGAAGGTTGGTACACCAATCTACAACTGCTAAGTATGCGAGAGGTCCAGGGTTCAATTCCCTGCTCGGCCCAATTTTTTTGCTCTCTCCACTCACCCATTCCATACAACACACTATCCAAATCTTGAATGAGGAACCAGTGGGTGTTGGGAAGCTTGTGAGAACAACATTATTCTGAGAGAGATGGTGAATGAGGGCTGTAATGTACCTACCCCCTTCTTTTTTTTTTCTATGGTGCTTGGATGGATGTTTGTTTGTCCCAAAAGATCAATCAAAAGGTGTCTTATTCAATCAACTCAAAGTTACGTTCACAAAGAACAATGGCAGAGCATTTGTCTCCTGGAGAGCAGGAGAAGCTTGACCAGTTCCAGATCATCACCTCGTTTGCCGACGAGAACTATGACAAGGTTGTGCGGCTGCTGAGGAACAACTACTGGAATTTGGAGGTTGCCCTGTCAAAGTACTTTGACGGGGGTCTTGAAGAGGAGGCCGTGGCAGAACCGGGATCGGAAGAAGCTATGCAACCACAACAGCCAGTGCAGCAGGAGTTGTTGAACCAATTTTACGACGACAGACCTTTTGAGAACTTGCAACAGGATTTCGCAGCCATTGGCGTGTTGCCTTCGTTGGTGAAAGTGTCTCCAATTTCCAACTCGTGGCAATCGCAACCGGGGCTCATTAGAAAGCCTCAGAACAGCTTTTCCTTCACAGAGTCGCCCTTGTGGTTCTTCCTTTTGATCATTCCAAGAACCATCACTTTTTTCTTCCTCAAAATTGCTGTTCTGTGGGACCATTTATTCCCTAGTGCGCCCAACAAAACCCCTGCCGAGGCCACGCTCGAGACATTCGACTTTGAGACCTACTTCCATGAGATTACAAAGGACACGATTGACCAGGATCTCAATATGTCACGGCAAAATTACAACGAGACGTTGCAATTGTGCAATGAGGAGAACCAGCTGCTTCTTTTGGTGCTGATCAAAGAGGATGACTTGGAGACGACAGCGAGATTTGTCAAGAAGATCATCAATGACGTATCGGTGAGGCAATTGTTGAAGAAAGAGTCGGTTCTCGAGAAGAACCTCCTTTGTTACTTTGCATCTGTCAATGAGCCACAAGGTCTTGCCATCGCACACAGTCTTAGAATCAAAACTTTGCCCGTGTGTCTTTTAATTGGCAATGTGGGCTCAGGAGCGTCTGTCAATGTCAACATGTCGCTCCTCGCGAAGATCCCACCTAAGACTACCAGTTTGTTCAAATCGAGACTTTCCAAAGAGCTCGATCGATTCAAACCGGAGTTGGCGTTGAGAAGACACGAAAGGAATGAGCTGAGTTATTCGAGACAGCTGAAGCAAATCCAGGATGACGCATACGAGCAGTCCTTGAAAAAAGACCGGTTGAAGAAGGAGCAAGCGGAAGAGGAGAAGAGAAAACAGGAGGCTAACGATAGAGTTTTGAAAGCTGAGCAGAGAAACAGAGCCGCGTTCCTGCGGAGGTTGTATGACGGTTTCCATCAAAGGACTCTCGATGGAGCAGAGGCAACGACATCAATCAGAATCAAGCTGCCACACGGCGCAGCCATCATTGAGAAAGTGGGCCAATCGGATACTTTGCGCGACTTGTACTTGCTCGTTCAACTGCACATCCATCTGCATAGTCTCAGCGATGAGGATAAAGAGGAGTTTGTCACTGCCAAAGTTGCCGCCGTTGATGATGGCTATGAACACGAGTTCAAGTTTGAGCTGATTGTCCCATTCCCAAGAGCTGTTCTTGCCAATGATGTGGAGAAACTGATTTATGAGGACAAGAAGCTGTGGCCCAATGGTAGCATCCTTGTTGAGCTCGATGTCGATGACGAAGAGACAGGGGAGTAGTAATACATACACCTTTGATTCATTAGATAATGGCCATTAATGGCTCTATGTATATATGCAGATTTCATGCATTCACTTCGACGCTGTCAATGGCCTGCTTCGTCTCCTCCCATGCTTCCAAGTTTTGTCGCAGGAAAATCAGGATACTTCTGCAGTAGTTTCTAATAACGCTGTCCCATTTGTCCTGGAAGAAAAGAAGTAACTCGTCCAGGTTGCTCTTGACGGCCTCGTTGACCTGTGCAATGTCCTTCTGCACGATTCGCAGGCAGTCGTTCAACTTGGCCATCTCCGCCTCGATCTTGTCAATCTCCTCCCTGCGCTGATCACTGTTGAGCTTGGAGATGTCATTGTTCCTGGCGCCTGCGCCTGCGCCACCGCCCCCACCGTGGAAGAGTCGCAACCAAGGCGATGACACCTTGGCCATTGACTCGCCCTTGTGCAAGTTGGAGACAGTGTTACTTATTGTCGCCGAGTGGATGTTGGCGTTGCTTTTAGAGAGCACTTCTTCTAGTCTGTCGGATTGGTATTGCAAGTTCTGAATGGCCTTGATGCGGTCCTCACGGAGCTTGATGGTTGATTGGACAATGCTCAACTGGAGCGCCTTTAGCCTGTGGAAGTTGAGCACCTTGTCGAGGGAGATCTTAGAATTCTCCTTCACCTCGAGAATGGGTTCCTGCAATTCAACGAGCAGTTTGAATGCGAGGGCCTCAGAGTTCAGGTATGTGACATCGATGGCCTGGCCCGTCTTCTCAATGGCCCGCGAGAGCAAGTCGCCGCTGCTGCTGTTCGAGTCATTCTCGAGGCTGAATGCGTTGTAAAGGGCGCCCAATTGGCCCAGGTCCCGGACCAGTCCGTTCAAATGGCGATTCGACCGTCTGACACATTTGCCCAGGTCGGACGACTGCTGCTTGTACCGCAGCAGTCGCTCCTGGTAGTCGTGGAAAGTGTTGTCAATGTGCGTTGTGGAATGGTGGCTGCTGGGCAACGGCAGCAGCAGATGCAAAGGTGACGGCTTGGTCGGGTCCAAGGGCGGCGCTAGCAGATTGGAACCAGGCAGCAGCGAGACTGGCGGTGACACCAAAACGTCGGCCCAGTTGACCGCCGGGTCGAGGAAGCTGTGCCAAAGGTCGCTCTGTGCAATGGCAGTGATGTCATGGCAGCGTTGGAGGAACCCAGTCAGCAGCCGTTTGCGCGAGCTGATCATCCCTGGGTCGGTTTTTGCGTTGAACGGGTTCAAAAGGTACTCAGCCAGCGTGTGCTTGTGCGGCAGCGGCGGGACAACGACCGTGGGGAACAGCCTCGTCAACGCCAGGCGCAGTGAGGCAAACTCGGAGTATCTGCGGCGCGCTTGTCCACGCAGTCCGTCGCTGTCGGTGTAGTCGATGGCGTAGAGCACCGTGCCGTTGGTGATTGCAGTGTCAGAGATGCAGATGGCCAGCTGTCCGCTGACAGAGCTGTAGTGATAGTCGCTCTGCCTGCGATGGGTCTCGTAGATGCGGTGGTCCTCAATGCTCTCCTCCTCGTTGGCATCTTCGTTGCTGGAGTCATTATCGCCTTCGTCGCTGCGAGCGGCAATTGCAATTGGGCCCGCCAAGGGCCCGGCCAAGGGCCCGGCAAAGGGCGAATGCAAGTGCTCTTCCAAGCCGGCGACTCCGCTGGCGAACAAGTGCGTGCTTCCGGCGAAAGGGTTGTTGTCTTCTTCGTCCATGTTCACCGACTTGTGACAGCAGTTGAGAGAGCCCTTTGATTTTTTTCCTGTTTTATAACCAACAAACAAAACAACGTATCGTTTTAGACGCCAACACAGATACAAATCACAATGTCTGCCCGTAAGTCCACAGTCTGACGACTCAATAGTTTCCTTTCTAACAAATCTACCCCCAGCTGTTGTCAAGTCCAGTGACATGGACGACGAGAAGAAGGCTACCGTGCTAGACATTGCCCAACGCGCCTTTGAGGAGCATACCGTCGAGAAGGACATTGCCGGTGCACTTAAGAAGGAGCTTGACAAGGAGCTGGGCCATACATGGCACGTTATTATTGGCAAGAGTTTCGGCAGCTACGTCACGCACGAGCTCGGCAACTTCATCTACTTCTACATTGGTCCACAGGCCGTTTTGGCATTCAAGACTGCATAAAGTGCTGTGCTGCCTTTCTCAGAGTGCCAACTCCGAGAGTTGCTCGGTGAAAGCGTCATAAGATGCAAGAGCAACTGATCTTAGCTCCTTGTGCTTGGTTTGCAGGACCTTGAGCTGATCAATGGTCCGGGCATCGAATGTTATCTCTTTTAGCAATAAACTCATGTTCTTCTTCAACACCCTGTTCTCCGCCTCGCCCGAGTCCAGCTTCGCCCGCAACAGGGACGACTTGCTGCGCTCGTCGCTCAGCCTCTCGCTGAAGAACCGGTTCATGTTGTGGATCTGGTTCACCATCTCGTCGTTCTCTTTCAACTCGGACAGCTGGCGGTTCAACTTGGCAATCTCCTGCTGCATTTCCTTGAACTTGGCCTCGTTGACGCCTTGATCAATCTCGTCAATGTTCTTGACAGCTTTCAACTGCACTTTCTTCACCAGCGTTGCGTACCGCAGCGTGGACAAGCTCTCATCGTAATCGCACGGCGATATGCATCCAACCATCACGGTCTTGCAATTGCCGTTGAGGTTCTCTTTCAACAACCAGGTCAAGATGGAGTCTCTGAAAGGAGGTTTCGACTTGTCACCGTCGCTCAGCGACGATATCACTCTCCCCAATGTGGTCAAACTCTTGTTGATATTGCTTCCTTCTTTCAACCGCAACCCTTGTGAACCGAGACTCCGCTCGGAACCGGCCAAGTCCACCAATTTCAAGCTTGAATTGCGCTCTTTCACCAGCGATAAGTCCTCGTCAAACTCTGTGATACGCAAGCCAATGGTGAATATCGCATGAGACCGGGAACTCTGGTCATTCTTTGCCGTCGAAGCCACTGTTCTGTTGGCATTGCCCATCCTCATGTACTTCAAAATGTCCTTGTACTGGGCAACTTCAAACTCGTTCAATTGCTCAACGTAAGGACCGGTCACCGGGTCCTCTCTTACTCGCAACTTCCCCCTGTCGTTGTTGTCATTGTCCTCGTCCAAGAGATCACGCACTTGCTCGTTGTAAATCTCATAGTACGAGATCCTGACAGTGGCCTGCATGCTGTTGGGGAACTGGCCAATCTGCTCGAAAAGCTCGAGGCACACGCGTGGAATGATTCCCAGGTCCTCCCGCTTGGAATCAGCGTCACCCATCATCGTATACGACTTGCCAGACCCGGTTTGGCCGTAGGCGAAGATACATGTGTTGTAGCCAGCCACAGTGTGATTGAGCACCTCTTTCCCAACCGCGTCATAGGTTGACTGCTGGTCTTTGAAATGGGCAGACGAGCTATCGCAACTCCAAAGCGACTCGTCAAAAGTGAATGTCTTCTCCTCTTTCAAAGAAGAAGTGGCTTGTGTTGGTGCCAGCAGCTTTGTTGTTTTGTGGTCCATTGAAACTAAAACCTCGCTCTGAGAATCGATCTCCCGTTGGATCCGCGGGCGTACCCGCACAAGCACTTGCACATTGGACACAATCTCGGGTTTCGGTGTCTTCTTGACCATTCTTTTTACTTTTATTGTAGCAGGCAGCTTTTTTGGTTTTGTTTTGATTGCACTGTTTTTTGTTTGTTTACCTTTCAGCAAACAACAACACAGACAATGCGCTATCTGTTATACGGCAGTCATGCCAATCAGCGCATTCTAGAGCTCAATAAAGCCCCCAACTCGGCCTCTCCAACGTTTGTTTACATTCACGGCGGCGCTTGGAGAGATCCAAACAACACATCGGCTGATATCAAGCCTTTGACCAAGTTCCTCCACAAGTCAATCCCGGTTTACAGCGTAGATTACAGACTGTCGCCAGAAGTCCAATCTCCAGTTCACATTGAAGACGTCGCCAATGGAATCGAGCGCTTGATCACAGAGCAGAATATCAAGAGAATCGCGCTTGCTGGCCATTCAGTTGGGGCAACGTTGGCCATTCAAGTGTTGGAGCATTGGCAGAGACAGGGCAAAGAGTTGAACCACTTGGTCGATTCGGTTTATTTATTGGACGGCATCTATGATCTGGCTGAGCTCGTTGAAGAGTACCCAGACTACGAGAGTTTCGTGGCAGAGGCCCACAAGGATTGGCGTTCGCTGCCAGCGTTGCATTTTGGAGTGTTGAAGGGCATCAGGACTCATATTGTCCACTCGTACCAGGATGAGCTGTTATCATTGAGACAGACCAATTGGTTGGTAAGTAAACTTCAATGTCAACTGCTGGAATACAACCTGCAAGTGAGGAATCTTGGAAAACACGATGAGGTTTACACCAGAGAGGAACTTGCCGCGTATTTGAATGCCACACTGGGAGCCTTCTAAAAAAAACACTTGAGGGGGGAATGTACAATTCATGTATCTAAAATCTGCCATTAGTTTTGGACCCAAATGTCCTTCCCGTTCTCCTCCATGAACCGGCCCAACTTGGAAACATTGGCGTCCCAGTCAATCAGCTTGGCTTTCATCTGCTCAACTTGTTGCTGGTTCACAATTCTTGGCTGGACCCAGTTGATGGTGATCAACTGGTTGATTTGGTCAATGGAGCCTCTCAACAGACCCAAACTCAAGGCCTTCATAACCAAGTGCTCAACCTCATCAGTCTTCAAAAGAGTCGCCTGTGCCACGTCTTCAAACGAGATGATTCTGATGGTTTGGCTGAAGACAAGCTCGACCAAAGTCATGAGGCAGATCTTCTGTCTTAAAAAGTGTTCCGATGATTGCAAGAGGGACACTTTGCTCAAATTGGACAAGAGGTTGGAGAAAGAACCAATATTTCCCGAGTTCAACGCGTGTAGAAGTTCAACCAACCAGTTATAAGGCTTGCCCTCACCTTCAAGTGACTGAAGGATTGGATGTGTCAGTAACTCTCCAAAGTTGTAGATCTTGTCTCCCAGCAGTGCAGCGATGCTCAGTTCATATGAGAGCTTCTGCTGCTCAATGTCCTCCAGCTCCTCGACCTTAACAGTGGACAGGAAGAGCAAGCTTTGGTAATAGAAGTTGTTGAAGTCGGACTTGACCTTGTAGTATTCCGAGTTGGTGGAGTAGTAGGATTGGTTGAGTTTCAACTCAATGGAGTCAAGCTTGGCCAGCTCGAGGTCAATCTCGTCAAGGATCTCCCTCGTCTCCAAGTTCTCGCCCAGTCTCAATTTGAATCTAGCAATCTCAATTCTGATGAACAGCAGTGCCTGATCTTTGTCCAGGTCGTCACGGCCGGCAAGCTCGGCCTGTAAGCCCGTCAGGTAGTTCAACGATTCTTGGTCCTCCCCGCTCTCCTTGACAGAGAGAAGGAGGAACTCGACTAATTTCAACTGGTTGAGTCTGAACTTGAAAGACTCGATGAAATTGTTGAACAATCTCAATCTGACGGACTTGCTCTTGTCATTCTTGTAGAATTGATCCAGCTTCTCTGTCAGTTGGTGCCACAGCTTGCCCTCGTGCAACTCCTCAAAAGACTGGAACAAAGGCGCAAGTTCAGGATCGCTCTCTGAACGCAGAATGGTGAGAATGCCAGAGATGTCTGGAGAAATGGAGGACATTGCGCGTGGATTTCAGTATGGTAAGTCTCTACGGTGGTGTTGTTTTTGTTTGGTGGCAAAATTTGGAAAAAGGCGGACCTTGAAAAATAACATCCCGGGGCTGCGTAACCCAGACATTACAAAAACAGCTCCCTTTTCTTTTTGACACTATTTTACAGATTGTATATACGAATACCCCCCAATGAAATACGCATTCCTTAGCGGGTCTTTGGCTTGGACCAGTCCACTTGCAGAATCAAGTTGTGGAAACCTCTTCCGTTCAAACGTTCTAGTGCTGTTTGTGCCTGCGTCTCGCTGTAGAACTGGACAAAGGCCAGACCTTTGGAGCGGCCAGTGTCTCTGTTTCTGACAACGTTGACTCTCTGTACTTGACCAAAGTGGGACAGCAGGTCCTCTCTCAGCATCTGCTCGTCGACAATCTCGTTCAGGTTGGCAATCTTCAACGTGCACGAATCATCACGGTCTCTCTTCTCCTGTTGCTCCGAGGATAGACCCAAGCCCTTGCCACGGAGATGAGCTGGGACATACTTGCCTGGCACCGATGGCACAGCCGCAGCCACAGCCGGATCAGCCACCTCGTCGGCGGCAGCGGCGGCTGGATCGACAGCACCGAGGGTGTCCTTGTATGGACACTTGGAGGTGAAATGGGCGCCACCACAGGTTCTGCACTTGATCGAGGAGGAGGCAGTCTTCTTGGCCGACTCCTTCTCTTTCTCCTCCTCTCTTTCAATCTCCTTCCACGAGGTTCCCAGCTTGAGATCGACAACGTCACCAATCTGTGTGGTAGCTAGATCTGGACCTGGGGCAGCGCCTTTCTCGGCACCGTACTTGGCCCACTTCTTTCTGGCGGCAACCTCCTTGTGCACCTTCTCCTGTACGACAACCTCCTTGATTTTCTGTGTAACCTTGATCTTCTGGCCCTTCTCGTTGAGCTTGTATGTGACGACGGTCTTGGTGCCGTCGGCGTTGGTGGTAATCAGTGGTGCAACATCCAAGTCGCCATCAGCCCATTGGGAGCCGTTTGCAATGCCAGACATGGTAGTGTTGATGTATGTGTTTTTTGCGATGCCGCCCAAGGCTCCTCTCTGCTCGCTTTTCGATTTTTCACAACTTTTTTTGTGAGGATGGATGAGGGCCAGTGTTACCCGGCTCTTTTTTGCTCCCGCGCTTACATAATTTTTTTTTTTTTTTTTTCTTTTGGTTCTTTTTTCGTCCTAATTCCTAAAATTTGCTGTGTTTCTTGCTGGCGGGAAAGGGTATTTCTATTCTTGACACACTTTTAAAAAGGGCAAAAGAAAAAATAGCGGCAACCCACTTTATAAAACATTGAAACTCCCCATCGCTCAATTGCGCTTGTTTTTCTCTTTTTTCCTGCAGCAAAATGGCCATCACACGCAACAACAGCGTCTTGTCCGAACGGTCTTCCGCGGACAGCGCTTCGCGGTCCTCGCTCAGCTCGAAGGTCAACAAGGGCCTGCGGAGCCTGTTCAGCCCGGGCCAGTCGAGCAAGAGCCAGAGCAGCAGTACCGCGAGAACGTCGCTTTACTCTGACGAGAGCTTTGACTTGCAGATGCCCGTGTCGTCAGACGACGAGGAGAAGGGAGACTCCAATTTTGACCGCCACGGCCCGGTTTGCATCAGGGCGTTAACTGGCTCCCTGCGCAAGACGGGCATCGCGGGCGTCGATATCAACAACAACTTCTCAGTGCTGAACGATGAGGACTACCAGGCCTACCTCAAGAAGCCCAAGTACATCAAAACGGTGAAGAAGTGCGTCTTCGCGGCGGGAATCTGCCAGCGACTCTTCCTCGCCCAGGAGCTGGACCAGAGCCAGGACGAAGTGGCGGAGCCCTCAGACGACTCGCACAAGGAGATTGAGTTCCGTTTGGCTGACGAATACGAGGCACGCGCGTCGATGGCCAAGACGCCGGCGGCGGACTCGATGGGTGGCCAGAACGTTAAGGCCAGGGATAGGCAGGATCGCAAGTCGATCTGGGCGCTCACTTTCAGCAAGGATGGCAAGCACCTGGCGTCTGCCGGCAAGGGCAACGATATCAAGATTTGGAAAGTGCTGTCGTCGCCGTTGGACCGCATCAGCCTTCCAAAGATGAAGAATGGCAAGATGATGTACGGCTCCGTGTTCCAACCGACGCCGTCGATGGTGTTCCGGGGCCACTCGCACGACATTTTGTCCCTCGATTGGAGCAAGAACAACTTTTTGCTGTCAAGCTCCATGGACAAGACTGTCAAGCTCTGGAACCTCAAGAGCGAGGCCCCGCTGCGGAGCTTTGAGCACGACGACTTTGTCACTTGTATCAAGTTCCACCCAACCGATGACAGGTTCTTCCTCAGCGGTTGTCTCGACCACAAGGTACGGCTGTGGTCGATCCTTGAGAACGAGATCAGCTATACGTTTGACGCGAAGAGCCTGGTCACAGCGATTGGCTTCACGCCCAACGGCAATCTCACTATTGTCGGAACCTTCACTGGATGCGTCTACTTCCTTGACACATCGAACCTCGAACTGAGACATTCCATCCAGCTGAGCAAAAAGAAGGCCAATGAAGGGGCAAAAATCACAGGCATTGAAACGTTCATTGAGAACGACGACATTAAAGTGGTTATCACATCGAACGACTCCAGAATCCGCATGTTGTCCTTGAGACATCGCCAGCTGGAGTACTTCTTCAAAGGCCCTGAAAACACCTCGTCCCAGGTCACCGCCACCATTTCAGACGACCACAAGTACCTCATTTCGGGCTCCGAGGACCACTGGGTTTATATCTGGGATTTATCCCCAGGAGCGGCGCAGAGCCATCACCATCATGACCCCTTTCACAGCTTACTCGCCAATAAGAAGAAACGCAACGACCACACGTCTTTCCACGCGCACCATTCGGTGGTCACCTGCGCCCTCGTTGCACCAATATCGACGCTCAAGACACTCTCTTTGTCCAACGACCTCATTTACGAACTCAACAGCGATCTGGTGAAGTATGACCTCATTGTCAAGGATCCAGCATCGGGCCTATTCCAAACGGCGAAAGCGAAGAGCAAAGACGCACCCCCAACGCCGTCTTCGAACCCTGACACTTATGTCGACGAGCTTGGCCCGAACCCCAAGGACACGTCACTCTTTGACCAGTCTTTTATTGGCAGGATCATTGTCACCGCGGACGACTTGGGACTCATCAGGGTCTTTAGACAGGACCTGACCTCAGTGGCGCGCGGCGCTTTGCTCCAGCAATCAGCCCATACGCAAAACCCAACGAGATCCAAGTCCAAACGGAAGGGCACACTGCCAGGGCCAAGCACTCCGTCCGAATCCAAGCACCGTATATTTCTCAACAGGGATCACAACAACTCCAACGCTTCATTGAGAAGAAACTCCAACAGCAATGGCAACTTGTCCGAATTTGGCCTCAACAAGGGTGGCCCCACCAGATCACGCAGTGGCACGCTCGATTCACTGTCAAACAAGATTTTTTCTGGCTCGAGCACACCCGAGTCCAATGGCATCAACAGGAATAGCACCATGCTGATGTGTGATGTCTGTGGTGGTGACAAGTTCCAGGCGACCAAAATCAGCGGGGAGCTGGGAGCTGAATCGGGCGTTGGATTGTTTTGCGGTGACTGCGGCAACCAGATCCACACTTCGAAACTATAGATGAACTTTATGAATATATGCTTATGACTACTTTTATGAATTGACCCGGTAGGTGAGGGACTTGCTGGCCTGGCCGCCCTTTAAATTTTTGGCTAGTTGGATGTTCGGGAAGTTGAGTCTTCCAGACTGAAGTAACTAGAAACACCAAGCTCTGCAACTGTTCTAAACTGTCGAGTTGATAGTTATCCTGATGTGGTTTCAAAAGGCCTGTTGGCTTCCAAATTTCGGTATATAGTGCCCCTGCGCAGAGTATCGTCTTCCCCATTGTCTTGTCCCAATTAGGCAATTCTGGCGTAGATCACCAAACCTTGGATAAGCCAACCCTGAGGCAACCCTGAGAAATGCCTGTTTCAAAGTTGTTTTGAACCAATAGGGATAGACAGTGAGGTTGATACAGACAAAGATGGTATAAATCTTCCAGATTGTCCCCCC
>JAJMKO010000110.1:0-29691 GCA_030569275.1 [Candida] sanyiensis | reverse complement strand
GATCCATAGGACCAAGATGTTGGAGCAGCTGCAAGCAGTCAGAGCGTGTGATCCTCTCTTCCAAAACGTCGTAGTCTTTGAGCCAGACAGACCATTGGTCGCTATCAAGGACACTGTCTGCAGTCAGCGACTCGAGCTCATGCAGGAGGCGCCGAAACTTGTCAATTCTGGTGGTCATGTTGTGAACGCCACCTGCTTTCGATTGGTAACAACGCAGCTGTTGTGAGCGGGAGATACACTTGACAGTATCTGGAGGTGATGCCTAGTGCTGTTACCACAGACGGAATAGGTTGAATGAAGTAAGCGGATAAAGTAGAAAGAGAGAATAAGAACAAGGGGTAATTTGTGCGGGGCACGCTGACACAAACACCTCAATTTAGGCACGACCAAATGAGAAGCCACTTGACCAAGCTCAAACAATATCAAATGTATCAATCAGAGTAGCATCCAGGCAGGTACTAGACGCTCCTTGAAGTCTGTATAGTATGCTGGAAAGACAGTGGAAGGTGAAAGACGTGAACTTGACCATGCTGAGCATGAATCTTGGATGGTCTAAAGTGGAGTGTTGCTGAGCCAAATTTCCAGTATAGATGACTTGGTGTATTGAACGGGGGTAATTTCTGGTGGCTGCTACAGCCTACCGTATTCAAACTTCAAAGTGGGGATGCTGGCCGTGTTGCATAAAGAGAAAGGGTTGATGTTGAATGAAAGGGGATGGTGTCACTCAGCTCTGCACTGATTTTTGCTCAGAAGATAAGCTATCTTAGGACAGCTGGACCGGCACTAGGAACGAAACTTCAAACTCGTGCATTAGTACATAACATGAACTATAACGTTGATAGTATTTTGTGTTTCTAACAGCAGCAACTGTTGAGTTTCGTTACCAGTTGTTGCAAAGCTACCCCCTCTCGAAAAAGGAAAAAGGAAAAAGGGATGCGATGACATAAGCGATGAGCGTGGCCCTACCGATTACTCAAGGCCCCCAAAAAATTTTCCTGACAAGATGTTAGAGCTAAGGAGACACATTCACCGTTAATTAAAAACATAGCAATGGCTGCCACTGCAAAAGGTACCAAGCGTCCAGCTGAGAAGAAGAACGGCTCTTCCAAAAAGGCCAAGATCTCAGAGGAGAAGGCCAAGCCAGTTGAGAGTGATTCTGAGTCCTCTGCACAGTCCGATTCCTCGAGTGAGGATGAGTTGGACTTCTCTGAATCTGAGGATGAGCTAGACAATGGTGAGGAGAATGAGGACAACGAGGAAGTTGAGGAAGTTGAGGAGGAGGATGAGGAAGAAGAAGGAGATGCCCCTTCCAGACCTGCTCAAACGGCTGAGCAGAAGCGTGAGGCCCGTGCCAAGCAGAAGGCCGAGCTCAAGGAGAGAAAGCTCCAGAGAAAGTCTGGTGTTGAGGTTCAACACATCAAGTCCCTGTGGGAGCGTTTGAGAGTGAAGAACCCACCTGTTCCAAAAGAGGTTCGTGAAAAGCTTTCCAACGAGATCTGGTCTTTGTCGAAGGACGTTATTGCCGACCTTGTCCTGAAGCACGACGCGTCCCGTGTCGTGCAGACCCTGGTGAAGTATTCGTCGAAGGAGAGAAGAGAGGAGATCACGAGAGAATTGAAGGGCCACTTCTACGAGCTGGCCACCAGCTCTTACGGTAAGTACTTGCTAGTCAAGCTTCTGCATTACGGCACCAAGGACTCGAGAGACCTGATCCTGGACGAGCTGCACGGCAAGCTCAGAAAGCTGATGAGACACAGGGAAGGTGCCTATGTCGTTGAGGATCTCTACGTGCTGTACTCGACTGCTGAACAGAAGAGACAGATGATTAGAGAGTTCTGGGGTGCCGAGTATGCGGTGTTCAAGGACACCGGCGCTGGCAAGACCATCAATGAGGTGTGCGAGGAAAGTGCTGAGAAGAGAATGCAGGTTCAGAGAAACTTGTACGGCACCATCAGTGCCTCTGTGGAGAAAGGCTCCACCGGGTTCCAGATTCTGCATGCTGCCATGAGAGACTACGTCCAAATTATGAAGGAGCAGGAGATCAGAGAGTTTATTGAACTGCTGAGCGAGCAGGTTGCCGAGTTGATCCACACCCCTGAGGGCTCCGAGGTTGCCTCTACTCTGATTGCCAAGTCCAACGCCAAGGAGAAGAAGCTGATCCTGAAGGGCCTGAAGGAGCACATTCCAAAGATGCTGTCCAACGAGCACGGTAACTTGGTTGTCATCACCTTGTTCATGACTGCTGATGACACTAAGGGTCTGGCGAAGCCCTTCATGCAGGAGATCAATGAGCACTTTGCCGAGGCCGTTGTCGACAAGTACGCCAGAAGACCTTTCCTGTATCTGTTGAACGGGCTCGATGGCAGATACTTCTCGCCTTTGATCAAGAAGGAGATCGACAAGTACGTCGAGCACTCCAAGGAGACATCCAAGAAGCCACAAGAGCAGAGAAGAACCGAGCTCCTGGCCAATTTCTCTCCAATGTTTTACGAGTGGATCACCAAGGATGCTGCGTCGCTGCTGAAGGAGAACATGGGATCCCAATTCGTTGCCGATGTGTTTTTGAACAATGCCCCAATCGATGACGACAAGAGAGAGGCTGCCTTGGCAGCCATCCGTGAAGCCCTGAAGGGCGACATCAACGACGAGGAGTCCCTGATAAATAAGCCATTCTCTGTCAGATTGCTCAAGTCCTTGATACAAGGTGGTAAGTGGGACGCGAAGAACAAGAAGGTCATCAAGACTGAGATCCCCGGTATTGGCAGTGAGTTTGGCGAGAAGTTTTACGAGGAGGTGATTGGTGAGGATCTAGAAAGCTGGATTGCTAGCAAGACGTTATCGTTTGTCGTTGTTGCCCTGTTTGAGTCTTTGGACGGCAAGTCCCAGTTCACCAAGGACTTGAAAAAAGCCAAGAAGGCTGTCAAGGCCGCTGCTGCTGATGATAACAAGGGAGCCCAACTGCTGGTTAAGCTAGCTGGGTTTTAGACATATCTTAATGCAATAAATCATGCGTATCATAGAATATTCATGTACTACAACAGATCCAGATGCCATCTATATTAAAATTGGCAATAATCGATTTATTCCAATTGGAAAGCGGTCTCTGGGACTCTGTACAAAGTGACCTTTGGAGCGTTTGGATGCTTCAAGATGACAAATTTACCATCATCCTCGTGGTTAACAATGTCGATAAAACTCTTGACAATACCCCAGCCGTTGCCGGCACTCAAGTTGATCTGCAGGGCCAGATCAGCAGGCTTGTAGGATGCGACACCGAGGATGGTGTGGTTCTTGTTGTCCTTGAAGTTTGATCTCGAGACGAAGCCGAGCTTGATGGCCTCGACATCGGCGAGCAAGGCCTGGGTGGCCCACTTGGCAAACTTGTTGTTGTTGTTCTTGAGCTGGGCAGCAATGATTGCACCACGCTGGGAGTTGAACTTAGTCTTCCAGTCCAGGGAGGCAGTGGTGGAGACGTACTCGTTGACGGCCTTGACGGCAATCTGCTGCTGTGTGGCTGGGTCGACAGAGTCAAACTCGGTTCTGATGAGGACCGAAGTGCCTTCCTCGTCCTCGGCCGAGTTCTTGAGGGTGAACTTCTTGTACTTGTAACCCTTGGAGAGGAGCTTCTCTGCTGGGCCGTCGTGGAATGGGTTTGGCTTGGCGAGCTGTGTCGAGGCCTCCTCGAGCACTGCGTTGGCCAAAAAGTTCTGGTTGATGTAGGTGGCCTCGAGGGCGAGGTTGTCCACGTTGTTGATGCTGGTGTCGTGGGCGTCGGATGGCGCCTCAGTGGCGTTCTCGTCGACCGTGGTGCGGTCAATGGCGGAGCCGTCGCGCTTGTCAAAGGAGATGACACCGGCCTTCTTGGTGACAATGATGTCCCAGGAGTAGACGGATCTGTTGGAGCACATGAGCTGGGCAATGACGGAGTCTGTGGTGAAGACCTGGGCGGCCTTGGCCTCTTTCAAAGCCTGGATAACAGGGTCCTCAGAGGCAGTTGGGTTGTAGAACGTCTTGTCAATGGCCTTGAGCTGGCCGACAGTCTTCTCAATCTTCTTGTTGTAGGCGTTGACCGAGCCCGCAGTTTGGACCACTTCACCCTTTGGCACCTGGAAGTTCAACTTGGCCAGCTTATGCAGCTCAATGTCGGAGATCACCTTCCAGGAGTCCTCCACCTTGACGGAGAACTCCCTGACTCTCTCCTGTCTCTCGTCCCTCCAGTTTCTTCTGCCTTGGAACCCGAACTGCTGCTTCTTTGGCACGTTGGACTGGCCCTTCTTGGCAGCGGCAGCATGGGCATGGCCCTGGCTCTGCTGCTGCTGCTGCTGCTGCTGATGCTGATGCTGGCCCTGTTGTGGGGTCTGCTGCTGGCCTCTCTTACCCTTGAGGACCGTGGTCTGGGCGCTGTTCTTCAGCGGCTTGTTAGACTCAACCACTTCAAACTCCTCCTGCTTCTCCTCGCCGGCGAACTGGGACGCGGCAGAGGCACCGTACGCGTGGAATTGGTCTCTCTTCTGCTTGAACTTGGTGTCCTTGTCCTCCTGGTGCCAGTCAGCCGCCTTGCCGAGGCGGTCGCCCTTGGAGTATGGCGCGTATGGGATGTCGGAGAAGGACAGCGATGCTGGCACAGTGGCTGGTGGGCCCCAGATGTTGGCCTGTGGCGCGAGGTCGCTGATGTTAAACGGAGAAGTCATGGGGATACTGCTTTCACTTGGGGGTCAGCTCTCCGTCATCGTCGTCAAGCGAATAAATTTTTCCGAGCAGGGAGGAGGGGCGGGGGTCGGAATTGCCCAGCTGTCTCTTTTAGTATCAAATCCGAGGGTCCGAGGGTGGTGGTGGGATCTCAGTGGCAAAACCAAACAGCGATTCCGATTGTATTGGGCTTTCAAAAGAAGCATCAATTGACGAACAATGAACGGCATCTCTGTTGATATCAACCACTTGAAGAAAGGCGAGGTCAACTTGGGAACTTCCATCATGGCGATGAAGTTCAAGGACGGCGTCCTGCTGGCGGCAGACTCGAGAACGACGACCGGGTCGTACATCGCCAACAGAGTCACGGACAAGCTGACCCAGGTGCACGGGAAGATCTGGTGCTGTCGCTCGGGGTCGGCTGCAGACACGCAGGCGGTGGCGGACATTGTCAAGTACCACCTCGATCTCTACGTGTCGACGCACGGCAGGCAGCCAACGGCCAAGGTGGCGTCCGCCTTGTTCCAGGAAATCACGTACACCAACAAGGACGCGCTGACTGCCGGTCTGATCGTGGCCGGGTACGACGAGAAGACGGGTGGCGAGGTGTATAGCATACCGCTCGGTGGCTCTGTGCACAAGCAGCCCTTCTCAATTGCCGGTTCTGGGTCTGCCTTCATCTACGGCTGGACAGACGAGCATTGGAAAGACGACATGACGAGGGAGGAGGCCATTGACTTTGCAAAGACCGCGATTGGCCAGGCCATCCAGTGGGACGGCAGCTCGGGCGGTGTCATTAGACAAGTGTTGCTGACAAAGGAGGGCATCGAGAGATTGGTGTTTTACCCGGACGAGTACGCCAAGCAGAGATAAAGGGACCCTCCTCCCCCAATGACAATGTACATTACCTAAAAGATGTAGCTGATGGTCGATACAGACTGGTAGATATATATATATATATATAGACTGGTCGAGAGGTGTCAATTTGAAAGCTTCACGCGATTTTCGAAATTTGACAGACGCGACTGTTCACAACAATTAACACACCAAGGTGCCCAAAATGGCTTTGGCAGACTTCTTGAAGCGCGTGCTGCCGCAGTTGGACTATGATGTGCTCCACATCCAGTCCAACCCGCGTGAGACGCACTCGCTGACTCCCAGCAAAGACACCCTCACAACCAAGACCCAGCATTTTATCACATTGGCACACCGCGAGCAGATCTTCTTTGCCCTGGAGCTGTTCGTCTACGTGACCGTTGATGACGTTGCAAAGAGGACAGAGTCACTGTTGTTTGTCTCGAAAGCGGACACCAACGGCCAGAACCATACCAAGGTCAGAGTTGGGCTTGTAACTGCAGAGATCATTAAATACGTACTGCGGTTGCCCCTCGACAGCTGCGTCAAGGGCATCGTCCCCCACAAGTTGCAAAAGCCCGTCGTGGGCGCCATCACACGGTCAACCCCTACTTCCAAGGCGTTGAAGTTGCTGTTGGATCGTGCCAGGGGAGGGCGGGCACCTTTGCAACCAGACCGGTACGACAAAAACTGCGTCGAGAACTACAAACACACGAGCAAGGTGGTGCTCTTCACGAGACCGGAGCCCCAATACTTGTTCCCCAACTCAGAGCAAGTCGCGGCCAAACACGTGCTCAGCGGCGAACAGCTGTTGAAATGGTGGTTAACAGTGCTGGACTCGGTCCTGCTGAGCGAATTCGAGCAGCCGACAGTGAAGGCCCGGGTGAGGATCCCAGGTGAGGACAACCACAAAGTGACCCAATTCCTAGCGCACCTCACGAGCAAGTGGCAGGTCGGCGACATCTTTGGCTCGAACGACGACTTGGCTGTCAACGTGATCCCATTGCTGCCCGACGACCCCAAGACGCGGTTCCTGGAACATTTGGTCGTCGAGGGACGAATCCACAGTGTCAAGCTGGCCCAGTTCTGGAACGAGTTGCAAATCAGACAGGAGTTTGCCTTGGGAGTGACAGTTTCTGTCATTGGCATCGAAGGTCATTTGAAGAAGGACAGTCGCGTTGAATGTGCCACGGCCCCGGGCCTGGCATTGACGCACAAACAGTTCAAAAAGGTCAAGACGTACATCGTCGGCGAGGACTACGGCACAGACGAAGGGTCAATCGAGTCACACGCCAATTCAGTCGCCTATCTCTCGTACAAATTTCAGCACACGGTGCCCAAGGTCGCTGGCGAGTGGCGGTCTGGGGTCGAAAATGCCCAAAGCGGCAACAAGAGACCAGCGGTGATGAGCCTGAATGCCAATCTCGTGAGAAAAAAACTCAAAGCGTAGAGAGGCTTCAGATCCGTCCTCGTACCTTCAGCACTATTGTCAATGAGATGAGTTCTCTACCCCGGAATATCAACATAAGTTAAAAAAGAAAAATAGAACAATTCAATCGCTTTTTGTATTATAATAACCATCGAATTTGGGAATTAGGAGTTTTCGCGCGTCCTTGCTTTTTTTTTTTTCTGTACAAAATCTCGTTGGTTTAAAAGGCAAACTCTTTGCGCCGCCAAAAACTCCACAGCAGCAAAACCATGTCTTTGGAGGACTTGATCCCGACCGTTAACAAGCTCCAGGACGTCACGTACGATGCCGGCATCGACTCGCTCGATTTGCCCATCCTCTCAATAATTGGCTCCCAGTCCTCGGGAAAGTCCTCCATCCTCGAGACCATCGTTGGCAAGGACTTCCTTCCAAGAGGCACGGGCATTGTCACGCGTCGCCCGCTGGTCCTGCAACTCACCAACGTCCCAGAGGACTCCCCGCTGATCCACCAGTACGACACCCACTCGTCGTCGCCGACACCGGAGCCAGAGACCGAGTTCTCGCTCGAGAGCCACCTCAGACAACAGCAGGGCTACAAGCCGGAAGTCCAGAACGAGTGGGGTGAGTTCTTGCACATCCCCGGTAAAAGATTCTACAGCTTTGATGACATTAGACGCGAGATTGAGACAGAGACCGCCAGAATTGCCGGAAAGAACAAGGGTATCTCCAGGATCCCGATCAATTTGAAGATCTTCTCTCCAAAGGTGCTGAACTTGACATTGGTTGACCTGCCGGGAATCACCAAGGTCCCCATCGGCGACCAGCCAACTGATATCGAAAAGCAGATCAGAAACTTGTTGCTCGAATACATTGCGAAGCCCAACTGCATTATCCTGGCCGTTTCGCCGGCCAATGTTGACCTCGTCAACTCGGAGTCCTTGAAGCTTGCGAGACAAGTTGATCCTCAAGGTAAGAGAACCATTGGTATCTTGTCCAAGCTGGATTTGATGGACCATGGCACCAATGCTCTCGACATCTTGTCAGGCAAGGTGTATCCTTTGAAGCTGGGCTTTGTCGGTGTCGTCAACAGATCGCAGCAGGACATTGTCCACAACAAGTCGGTTGAAGAGGGACTGATTGGAGAGGAGGAGTTCTTCAGAGCCCACCCTGCCTACAGAACCATTTCAAACAGATGCGGAACCAAATACTTGGCCAAGTTGCTGAACCAGACCTTGATGAACCACATTAGAGAAAAATTGCCGGATATCAAGGCCAGATTGAACACCCTGATGGGCCAAACGGAGCAAGAGCTGGCATCTTATGGCGGCTTGAACAGGTTCAAGAAGGAGGAGCGTGGGACGTTGATTTTGCAACTGATGACCAAGTTTGCAAGCAACTTTATCAGCTCCATTGAAGGTTCCTCGCTGGACATCAACACCAAGGAACTATGCGGCGGTGCTAGAATCTACTACATTTACAACGATGTCTTGGGACTGTCCCTCTCATCCATTGACCCAACTGCCAACTTGGCCACCAATGACATTAGAACCGCAATCAGAAACTCCACGGGCCCAAGACCGTCTTTGTTTGTTCCCGAGCTGGCGTTTGATCTCTTGGTCAAGCCTCAGATCAAGCTTCTAGAATCCCCGTCGCATAGATGTGTTGAGTTGGTTTACGAGGAGCTGATGAAGATCTGCCACAACAGTGGAAACCCTGAGTTGGCCCGCTATCCAAAGTTGCAACAACGTTTAATCGAGGTCATCAGCGAGTTGCTCCGTGAGAGGTTGGGTCCAACGATCTCCTATGTGGAGTCCTTGATTGACATCCACAGATCCTATATCAACACCAACCATCCGGGCTTTGTCGGCGCTGCCGCTGCCATGGCCAGCGTTGTCGAGGACAGAGCGCTGTTAAAGAAGCAGAAGGTGCAACAACAAAGGCTCAAACCTGCGGCCCTTGACGACCCACACTCCACCATCAAGAGCACAGGAAAGATTGAGTCCTTGGAGAGCCCAACGCGCAATGGCTCTGTCCATTTGAACATCAACGAGAATTACGACAGCGATGATTCGGATGCTATCGCTAGCGAGGTGACCAATGACACAACCCATTTCCATCCAAACCATCCTAACCAACAGTCGAACGAGTCATTCCTCAAGTTCTTCTTTGGCAAGGACCAACAGCAACAACAACAACAGCAGCACCAGAATGGCGGAAGTCCAACCAAGTTGCAAAAGGCATTTGAAGACCTTGCCTTGCAGAACTCGGACCCACACGCGCTTCCAATCAACAAACACGCTGCCATCCTACCGCAACAGCCACCACACGACCTGACCCTCGAGCAAGAGGAGCCCGTGCTGTCTGAGCGCGAGGAGCTCGAATGCGAGTTGATCAAGAGGCTAATCACGTCGTACTTTGGCATTGTCAGGGAAATGATCCAGGACCAAGTGCCTAAGGCCATCATGTGCTTGCTTGTGAACTACTCTAAGGAAAGCGTTCAGAACAGACTGGTGTCGAAGTTGTACAAAGAGGAGCTGTTTGACGAGTTGTTGCTGGAGGATGCCAATCTGGCCCAGGAGAGGGAGAAGTGCGCCAAATTGTTGGAGACTTACAAAGAGGCGTCCAAGATTATCAACGACGTGCTTTGAAAAGAAAACAATGGATACATGCACACATAAATGAGTCTGTATATAGCAGTTATGAAATTATATGAGATTTTTTTTTTCTTTGAAATATTTGATCTAAAACTCATGGTTGGCGTTGATCTTGCCCTCTCTGAAATCGTTGAACAACCGCTCAAAAGTCACCAGTGACTCCTCGTAGATGTCCATTGAGCCCAGCACCCCGTCATGGAAGGGATCTGGTCTGCCATCATGATGGAATTGCCTGATCTGGTCAAAGTAAACGTCTTTGATGGTATGAATGTCGTACTTGTGGAACAAATGTTCTTCCACTTCACCGAGCCGTTGTTGTTCCCACAAGTACTGCTCTTCTTTACACGGAAGTTGTTTGGCCCCAGTCCAAATACCAACAACAGTGGCAGCTTGTGATTCAACGGTGCGGAACAGTGTTTGGACGACCATCTTACCGACAAAGGCGAGCGATGGGTCCTCGGTCTTGAAAATATGTTGGTAAAGTCCTTTGATACGCGAGTTGGAGTTTGGCGAGCGAATACCTTCCGGGACGCTGTACTCGAGGATACCTTGTTCCAAGAAGGGCAGCTCGATATGATAACCAGTGCACAAGATGACATGGTCAATATCTGAGAGCACAGTGCCGTCGTCGAGGCGGATCCTTTTGGTGTAAGGCAGAAACTCTGCAATCTTGTGGACATTCTCGAAAGAGTTGATGCAACGGGCCATGAATGGCAAGTATGGCTCGCGGGACAGGTCTCTTGAAATGATGAGCTTGTTGCAGTGAGGGGCCAAGTATTGGCCAATATCGATGGCGGAGATGTTTCCACCAACAATGACAACGTTCTTTCGTTCAAAGTCCAATGGGCTGCGGTATGCTTTGGAATGAAGGACGACACCCGGGTGCAATTTGTTGAACTGGGAGAGACCTCGGTAGAAAGGGATGTATGGGATATGGAAAGATCCCTGGGCGAGGATGACACCGTCGAATTCTTCCTGATACCACAGATCTTTGTCACCATTGGCCACACGCAATGTCAATAGCCACTTGTCCTGGATTTTCTCCACGTTGTAAACCTCAGTGTCAAAACGGATATGGTTTGTCAAAGAGTGTCTCGCGCAGAAGGTGTCCAGGCGTTGACGCAGTTGCCGGTGAGTGATAAAACTCGGGGCAAGCCCGTCGGGACTTGCCGTTTCTGACAGGGGCTCTGTCGAGTACTGCAAGTACTGGTGAGGCACGTTGGTGTAGAGGTGCGGGTAGACCGCACTCCGCGCCCATTGATCATACGCAGGGTCCCGTGCTGACTCGATTGGCGAGTCAAAGGAGGCGCGTGAAAGATCTTGAGGCTTGTTTGCATGTGGGGACTTCACGACACGGACACTGTCGTATTGCTCCGAGTCAAGGGTCTGTTGACTGGGCAGCAGTGGGTCCGATTGGTAGTCGTTGTCAACGTTCCAGGTGCCTCCAATGGCTGATTTCTGCTCAAAGCCCACAATCTTGGTGAAGAAAGGATCGCTGGACAGCGTGCCATGCGCCACGGCGGATGAGCCGTCACTGTTTGTCGTGAGAAGCTCGTGCAAGGAGGCCAGACCAGCCACCCCGCCTGCCCCAACGACTGCGACGTGTCTGATTGTGCTCATTTTGGGGCCACTTTCGCGATCTGGTGGGGTCTTATGCAGACGGCGACCGATGGGATCGATGGGACCGATGGGCAGTTACGAATGGACCCCCAAATTGTATATATGTACGACCAAGTACCATATCAATTTTTTTTTTGCGGCGGCGATTTAGATCGTTAAACGATATCCTGTTTCGTCGGGGATATTACTAAAAGGATTTTGTGCGGGCCCCTACGCTGCCGAATCGGGTAAACTGCGGGTTTTTTTTTCCTTCTCTCCTCGGCCCAACGCTGAGATCAGATCTGACTCGGCGTGGAGAAATTAGAGCCTTGGACTCAACGTCGCTCTGCTATTTTTGCTGAATCTCCACCCCCCGGGGCTCTTCGCTCTAAAGCGGACGTGCATGATATCAGTATCGCTCGAGCGAAGGGCGTCAACTGTCGATGGCCAGCCGGTACCGGTACCGGGCCCCACGCCCTCATCTGCATTTGTCAAGCAACGGCGGCAGACACGAGCAGCCTGCCAGGGGCACGGTTCCAATTTGCATTGCTGAGGATTGGCAGTGACTTTTCAAAAGCACTGGAATGATTCTTGATAGTGAGAGCTATCAGGGCGATTTTTGTGTCCAAAACAACGGCCAATCCAACAAGACTTCTTTATCGGGTTAAATCGGCGGGAACCGGGGGACTTTCTCTTTTTTCTGAGTCGGCATTTGAACGCGTGGCCGTACCGAATGTTTGACACATTTTTTTTTCTGCTTCCCTCCCCCAGTCCGCTTTTAGGATCTCCGCAAAAAAACAGAAGACAACCCTTCTCATAGTAAAGCTCTCACAAGGCTCGAGAACTAACTGAACATCGTAGTCAGCGGTCACTTGTAGTTCATCGACCCTGGTTCCTCTCTGAAACAATATGAAGCAGAAGGTTATTTACACTGTTTTAGCAGCGTTGACAGTGCACGGGCTGCAACTCCAGCCTGACGATCCCGAGTCAGTAAATGCGGCTGCCCAAACCATTGCAAGAGGTATCTTGGACTATTACAACGGTAAAGAGTATGGGCAGGCAATTGGCTGCTTCCAGCCGCCTTATTACTGGTGGGAATCTGGTGCTGCATGGGGTGCACTCGTTGACTATTGGCACTTGACAGGGAACGAGGAGTACAACCCGTTGGTCCAGGAGGCATTGTTGTCCCAAGTGGGCGACCATTGGGACTATGTGCCATTGAACCAGTCAATGACCGAGGGAAACGACGACCAGGGCGTGTGGGGTATCGCAGCCATGGCTGCTGCAGAGAAGAAGTTCCCGCACCCGGGGAAGAATAGCACAGGCCACGACCAGCCGAGTTGGATATTCCTGGCGCAGGCCGTCTTCAACACAATGTCTGCACGATGGGACGAGGCCCATTGCCATGGTGGCCTGAGATGGCAGATTTTCACGTGGAACTCGGGTTACAATTACAAGAATACCGTCTCAAATGCGCTCCTGTTCCAATTGGCTGCCAGGTTGGCCCGGTTCACAGGCAACGAGACGTATTTGCAATGGGCTGACAAAACTTGGGATTGGATGCAAGAAGTTGAGCTAATTAGCGTGAATGCCGAGTATATCGTTGTGTATGACGGTGGGTTTGTCGAAGACGAGTGCCAGACGCTCTCAACGTTGCAGTGGTCTTACAATGCCGGGTTTCTTTTGACCGGGACTGCATTCCTCTACGAACATACCAATGACACTACCAAATGGGGCAGCAGGTTGATCCAGTTGCTCAATGGGCTCTCCGTGTTCTTTGATGAAGGTGTCATGTTTGAAGCTGCCTGCCAGCCTCCGGGCACTTGCAACACAGACCAGCGCGCGTTCAAGGCGTTCCTCTCACGTTCGCTAGGCTTAACAGCACAATTAGTGCCTGAAACGAGGGAGGTCATTGACTGGTATCTGCAGAAATCTGCCCAAGCTGCCGCACTCAGCTGCTCAGGTGGCACGGACGGGGTCACTTGTGGGCTCAATTGGGGCAAACGGGAATGGGACGGTGTTTTCGGACTTGGCGAGCAATTGTGTGCCCTCGAAGTGGTTCAGAACCTCAACTACAAGAACAAGGAACTCCCCGCAAAGGTGCAAGACGAAGGGATTCCTGAAGGGGATTCGAATGCCGAATTCACTAGAGACGGGGAAGCTGAAGTTGATGACCTTGATCTCGGGGAAAAGGGTATTGTCGTTGCGGTTTTTGTCACTTGTATCTTTAGCGTGTCGGTCATTACCGGGATGGTATTTATCATTTTATAGATGATATCACGAGCCAAACAATACCTGCAACGATGTTACAAGAAGCTGCAGTTCAAAAGAGGGAAGAAGACCATATGTGGGTTCGTTGACCCAGTTCGCTCGTTTGTTTTCAGTAAATCCTCTCTCCCAACATAGAAGAGCATGCAACCAATCAGCTTCTACAGACTTGGAAAATGATGCTCCCAATTTTAAAGTCTATACAGCGTACATTCTTCTAAGAGTCAGAACCTCTGATCTCAAACTTTCTGTAGAATTTGAACGTCTCATCAAGCAACGCTGCGACACCAGTATCCTCGCTGAAATTGGCACTGATCTGCGACTGGATCTTTACGAGCCCATCACGGCCAACAACCTCCGCAAGGGAAAGAACAAGGAATGGGGCGAATTCGGTGTACCAGCGGTGATTCCACACGGTCAACTTGATGATCGAATGAAGAATCGATTCATCAAGCACAGCGACTTTCTTCTCAATCTCCAAAGGTGACACGGCGCTTGGATCCTCGTTGTGCACACCATGGCCGTTGCCATTCTCCTGGATTTTGGTTGCTTGCACACGGATGCTCTTCGACAGCAATTTCTCCACTTCCGATTTGTAATACTTCATCAACTGACGCGCGGCCGTTGGTGCAAATCTGTGATCGAGCGCATTCTTGAACGCGAGGGCAGCCTCCCTGTAATGACGGAGTCTATAGGCACATTGGCCCAGCAGCTCCCATTCGGCACTGGTCTTTTCGTAGTTGAGCTGCTGGGCTTGGAAGTGGATCAGCTCAGCCTGCCAGGTGGTGTACGTCTTCAAGTCGTCGTACAACACCATGAAGAGGTGGTCTAACCAGCGCTCACAAAGACGCTTCTGCTTGAACCCGTTGATGGCCGACTCGTCTTGCGGAACGGAGGCAATATTGGCGGTACTGGTCGATTTGGATCTGTACTCTTCCTCCATTACAAAGATCCTTGCCCTGTACTTGAGCAGTTGCTCCCAGCCTGTCTTGAGCACGATGCGTGTGAGGATGTCGTAGGCCTTGGCATGGGTTGACTTGAGCGTTGCAGCTGGTAGGTTGGCCAAGGATTTGTCCAATTGGGCATGCTCCCCTGCGACAACCTCGGAGTCCAAGGAGTAGACCTCATCCAAATCAACGTCGATAGGTAGGGGCAAATGAAGCTTCTTCGGGTCAACGAGCAGGAGTCTGTGTAAGTGCTGGGTGTCCTTGAATGAGGCCATTGGACACGAGTTCAAGCTCAGGAGGGCGTTTTCAATGTCGCCGAGGGAGAGATAGACCAAAGAGAGGTTGTGCCAGACATTGAAGTCCGACGGCGAGGCATTGACGGCACGCGTGGCACATTCCAAACTCAGTTTAGCCTGGCCTTTGCGAGAGAGGAATTCGGATTGGAGGAGCAAGAGGTTGGCGTCCCTCGGGTTGAGGGCCAATCCATCATGGATGACCTTGATGGCCTTGATTTCCTCATTCTGGAGGAACAAGAGTCTTGCAATCAAACTCAGCACGGACTCATCCCTTTCTCTCAAACGCTCAAGCACTGCGAGTGCGTAGTCGTACAGCTGGGTCAGTTGCACTGCCTTGAAGAATGTGTCAACCAGGTAGTTCTCGGTCAAAGTTGGGTTCTGCACCTCTGGGGCAGCGCCAATGGTGGTGCCTCTGAAGAACAACTCTTCAAAGTAATCGAAGAACATTGTGGCCTGTGATTTCTCCTCGAAGGGGTTCAAGTTTCTTGATTCAATAACAGAGGTGACATGCTCATCCTCTTCTTCATTGGTCACAAGTGCCCTGGCGACACCACTGACGTAAACTTCTTTCCACAGAAGCTCCGTCTCGTCCAACTTCTCACCGCTGCTGTCGATGACGTGTGCAGTCAGCGTGCCAGGTATGTTGACGCTGACAATGACGTCGCATCTGCTGAAGGCGTTGTAAGTGGCATACGTGGCCTTGGACACTTTGAACGGTTTCTTGTGCGAGAACCAGAGTTGGGGCTTCGCGCCAATGACCGTGGCGAGTTGGTTGAGATGCGCCGCGATTGAAGATGAGCTGGAAGTGTCGAGACCCGTGTAATACAAGTACGTGGCCACTTCTTCTTTGCCGTTGTTGGCGGTGTGCTTGGTCAAAGAGACAATGTCCTGCGGGCCCAAATCGGTGAATGTGCCGATGCGCTGGACTCGTGTGTTGATAATGGCGCCAGAATGGTCGTCGGCCGACTCCGGAATGGAGCCCTGAATGAGAAGCATTGTCTTTAGGCTGGCAGATTGTTTTGTTGGAATCAAAGTTTTTTGTTTTGTTTTTGTGTTGTTCTTGTGTAAGTTTTGGGTTCGCGAACTCTTGATAACTCAGCCTACTAAAAAAAAAAAAAAGGGTGGTGGTGTCGTTCATTTCAATTTCTGCCACCTTGGTTATTGTAGTTGCTACCGTTGTTACTGTTGCTGGTGAACTTGTTGATCAAGCAGCCGAGACCAGAGCTGCCACTTTGAGAACCGGATCCACTGACCAGCGACGAGACGAGGTCTCCGAAGCCCGAGGAGGACCCTTGGTTCTGGCCCTGACCGTTGTAATCTTGGTTGTGGTTTGGGTTTTGGGCATAGCCTTGGTTGTTCTTCCCAGAGCTTCCAAGGAAGGAGTTAACAAGACCACCCAAACCCGCCGAGGAGGAGCTGTGGCTGTTCTGACCATAGCTCTGGTTCTGGTTGCCATAGCTTTGGCTCCCACCATAGCTCTCAGTGCCATCGTTGCCATAATTCTGGTTATAGTTCTGGTTGCCATAGTTTTGGTTACCTTCATAGTTCTGACCCCCAGAGTTCTGGTTGTTGCCATAGTTTTGGTTACCATAGTTCTGATTACCATACTTCTGGTTGTTACCATGATTCTGGCTACCATAGTTCTGATTACCATAGTTCTGATTACCATAGTTCTGGTTACCATAGTTCTGGTTACCATAGTTCTGGTTTTCTCCATGGTTCTGACCCCCATAGTTCTGGCTGTTGCCATAATTCTGACTACCATAATTCTGACCACCATGGTTCTGGATAGCCCCGCTGTGCTGGTTACTGGTGAACTGGTTGATGATGCCACCCAAACCACTGGAAGAATTGTTGTTGCTGTTGTTGTTGCTGTTGTTGTTGTTGTTGTTGTTGTTGTTGTTGTTGTTGTTGTTGTTGTTGTTGTTGTTGTTGTTGTTGTTGTTGCTGTTGCTGTTGTAGCTGTTGTTGTGCTGGGGCTTGTTGCCACTGCCACCGAACTGAGAGAGCAAAGAACTAGCTAAGTTGCCTGTAGAGTCATGGCTACTGGAGCCATTGTTCTTACCCCCAAGCAACTGCGATGCCACCTGACCAATACTGAACTTGGACGAAGACCCAGAAGAAGAGTGGCTCGAGTTTGAACCGGCGAAAATGGCACCCAGCAGGGCCAGTGTGCTCATCTGACCCGATGAGCCCGAATGGTAACCTCCCGCATTCCCGCCACCTTTCAACGCGCTCAACAGCGAGGAAGTCAGGTCTCTCTCCTGGTTGTCACCCAAGGCACGCGAGTTTGTAGAGTCGAGGTTGCGCACCACATGATTCGACAGTGTGTCAATGAGTTCATCGATGGCGCACCGCTCCTGCTGAGAAGGATTCTGACGGGCAGCCTCTTGCAAGTCCTCAGTGGCACGTTGACCCTCTTGAACTTCGACAAACGCTGTTGCCCTGTTGATCAGCGTTCGTGGCTCGGGGCCATACTCGCGCAAGGTGTCGCTGAGAATGCGGATGGCGTCTTGGTAGGATCCCTGCTGGATCAGCTGTTCGGCTCGCTCGTTGGCTTGTTGTGACATTGAGGCTGGGGGGCTGTGTGTGTGGGATTACAAGGAAAAGTCCGCTTCCAAAGATAATTTCAGGGGCGGGCGGGGGCAAACTTGCATGCATGCATATCCGGGCGAGACACAATCGACCGCGATTCGTATAAAACCAATGGAGAGCGCTACATTGCTTGGGTAAATAATCTATTCAATTATCCTGGTCTTCGAAAATGTGTTCTGCCGGGTACTCGCCGTTTCTGAAGGCAAGAAAGAGCTTCTTGACCGCGCTGATCCCCGCGATGAGAGTCTCCTCGTCGTCAATGTCGTCCCCGAACGGGAATTGTCTTCCTTCGGGGAACCACTGCTGCACGCCAATGGCGAAGTCGTGCGCAATGGTCTCCGGGGGATAATTATCGAATGAACTGTTGTCAGAGGTCTGGCGCAGTCTGTCCTGCTCCCATTGGTACTGGTCCTCTTTGGAAGGCAACTGCCTGGCCCCGGACCAAATGCCCGCGGCGAGAGCAGCACACGCCTCGATTCCCTTGATGAGGAACGTTGAGTAGAAAGCACCAATGACGGCCAAAGTCGGGTCCTCGATGCTGATTGTGTTGTAAAAAAGGTGCTTGATTCTGGACTGCGGCGTTGGCACATCAAAACCTGATGGGATCGAGTACTGCAGCGTGTCGATAAAGGGCAATTTGACGTGGAACCCGGTGCAAATGATCACCGCGTCGATGTCTTCCAACACAGTGCCGTCAATCAGATCAATGTTCCCAGTATCGGCGTTGAACCGGTCAATTAGCCGGACTTGGTCAAACGTCTTGATGGCCTCGTTGAGACACTCTAAAGAATGCACAAAGTTGTCCCTGACACTCAAGTACAACTTATTGGCGATGGGGGCAATGTACTGCCCAACGTTGACACCGGAAACACTGGCACCGACAATGACAACGTTTTTCCCCTGATAACGATGGACATCCCTGAAGTTCTTCGAGTGGATCACCTCGGTCTTGTGACCACGTTTCTGGAACTCGCTGAGTCCTCTGAACACGGGGATGTAAGGGATCGTGTAATGGCCGGCACCCACGGCGACGGCGTCAAACTTCTCCTGGTACCACTCCTCTTTTGTCTCGCTGATCTTCTTTCTGACAACGACGTTCCACTTGTGATCAATGGCGTCTTTGGAAACACGAACAACCTCGGTGCCAAATCTGATGTGCTGCTTGAGTTGGTGCTTGTTGGCGAAATCGTCAAAGAAGCGCCACACGTCCTTGTGCGTGCCCAAGGGATTGAGTTCGTCGTTGTTTGGGAATCCGGCGTCTTCGTCCCAGCTGGAGAATCTCATGAATTTGCGTGGGACGTTACTGTACAGCGTTGGGTACACTGCGCTTTTGTCCCATTGCAGGTAGTGTGGATCCACGGGTCTGAGGATCGGCTCGGAGAGGGAGCTGTTAGCGAGCTCCTCGTCCGTCGGGAACGCAGGGTACTGCTTAATAGAGTCCACGTCATTGTACTTTTCCTTGTCGAGTATCCGTGAAGGTGGTATGCCGTGAGGCTCTTTGCTCAGGTCGGTACACCAAACACCACCGACACCAAAGTTCTGCTCAAAAGCCACGATCTGTTCAAAAGCAGGATTGGCGGGTTCTGGCCCACCGACGGTCGATTTCCCGTCTTTCGAAGTGTGGAGGAACTCGTACAGGGCAGCTAGTCCTGCCGGGCCAGCGCCGACAACGGCGATCTTGTGAATATCAACCGTCATTGGCTGGATCTGGGAAGAGCAGAGAAGTGAATGGGAGGAACATGGTAAAGTAAAATAATTATTTGCCCGGGTGGAATGGATTATGCATTTAGGAGAGTTTAAGCTCCCCGAAGCCAGCAGGCATCGATCCGGATGATCCATCGCATCTATGTGATAACTTTTCACCGCTCTACTCTGACTTCCGAATACGGCAGTCAAGCAGCCCAGTAAGATTTTTCGAGTTTTTCACGCTTTGGGCAAAAAACGAAAAGGCCAAAAGTCGCTTGATCAAAAGCAGCTCCAGAGATCCATCCAATTGGTCCAAACTCACGATGCTTCGTTCTGCCGGTAAGACTCTCGTGAAGACTACTTTGGTCGCCGCTACCGTTTACGGTGCCGGCGTCGCCGTTGCCACGCAATTTGAGCCTTTTAACGAGATATTCACTGATAAAGTGCCATTGGGCGAGGAGGCTGTCGACTTTGCCCAGTCACTGCTGAACTCCAAGACCAGAGAGGAGAACATTAACAACTTCAAGGAAAAGTTCGCCTCTTTGGAGAAGACTTTGCAGATCCCAAAGGCGTCGGGAATCAAACCTGCCGAGATTGCCAACGTTGAGCAGAAGGTCAATGAGATCAAGAAGGCCGTGGTGGAGGAGGCCAAGCAAGTGGTTGCCAATGTCAAGCTCCCACATTTGGATATTCAGGCCAAGGACTCTCATGTCCAGCAGGTGATCCAGGAGTTCAACGACGTTGTGAACAAGATCAACGCGGGCCAGCTCGACAAGGTGCAACAGCTCGACAAGATCAAGGAGATCATCACCGCCCTGGACACGGACATGTTCAAGCTCGCTAACAAGTCCGAGCAGGAGTTCCACCAGAGACTGGCCGAAAGCGTGTCTGCCAGAGAACTGGAGATCCTCGCCGACGTCACGAGACAGTTGAACGTGGCCCTGCAACAGAAGGACCAGAAGCACCACCAGCAACTGGAAGCCGAGGTGGCTAAGAACAAGGAAGCCCTTGAGCTACACTACAAGAACGAGGCGAAGCTGGCAGCGATCAAGACGCAGGAGGAGTTCACCAATCTCGTTGCGGACTCGATCGAGACTGAGCGAAACGGCAAGTTGGCCAAGTTCCAGGACCTCAGCACCAAGCTCGAGAAATTGCAGAACTTGGTCCTCTCCATCGACAACCACCTCTCGAATGCCGAGATAAAGGTGAAGTTGCAGCTTTCGCTCAACAAGCTCAAGTTCAAGCTTCAGGCTGACAGGATCCAGGACTTGTCCAAGGAGATCAAAGAGCTGAACGAACTGGCCAAGGAATCCAAGAACGAGGTCATTGCATCTGCCTTGAATGCCATTGATGCTGACACCATCGAGAACGGCCTCTTGACGCAATCACAATTGATAACAAGATTCAACCTGTTGGCCCCAGAGCTGAGAACTACCGCTCTGCTGCCACCGTATGCCGGTGTTTTGGGCCATATGTCTGCCAAAGTCTTCTCTGCCCTCTTGTTCAAGAAGGAAGGCCAGGCCGAAGGTAAGGACATTGAGTCCCTGATTGCCAGGGTCCAGGACAACCTGATCAACAACAGACTGGACAACGCTGTCGAGGAGGTGTCTCAACTAAAGGGCTGGTCCAGAAAGTTGGCCGATGACTGGATCGTTGAGACTAGAAAGAGACTGGAGGTTGAGTTCCTGGTCAACTTGATTGACCTTGAGAGCAGAACCCTCTATTAGACATATTATATTCCGCACACACTAAACTACACCACATAAGCTCGTAGTGACAAAAGAAATCATGTAATCTGTAAAAAAGAAGTGAAATGCAAAGATGTGTGATCTGAATGGGTGCTAGCCACAACAGTTGGTGTTGTTGTTGGTGCTTGGTCTTTGCAAGTTCACTCCGGAGTTGGCATTCTTTGGCTTCAGCTGGGCATCGACAGGCAGCTTCTTCGCAATCTCGGTGAAGATGTTCTTGACACCGTCTCCAGTCTTGGCCGACACCTCAAAGAAAAGCACCTTCTCCTCCTCAGCCAAAAGTTGGGCGGTGGCCTTGTCCACTTTGCGCTCGCTCTCGAGATCGAGCTTGTTACCAGCGAGCGCAATGACAATGTCGTCACTGGCTTGTCTTTGCAACTCCTTGATCCACGCCTTGGCCCGCTCCAAAGATGCCTCCTCCGTGATGTCGTACACAACGAGCGCAGCGTTGGCGTTTCTGTAGTACATTGGAGCCAGCGACTTGTAGCGCTCCTGGCCAGCAGTGTCCCAGATCTCGAACTTGATGGTTGTGTTTGGGTCCAGCTGGATCGTTTGCGTGAGGAACGCTGCGCCAATGGTGGATTCCCTGAAGTCGTCAAACGAGTTCTTGACGAAGCGGTGGACAATGGAAGATTTTCCCACGGCGGATTCGCCGAGGAGAACGAGCTTGAACTGCGCGAAACGCTGGTCGGTGGCCATATTTTGTTGTTTATTTGTGTGTGGGCGCTGCCTGCTCCTTTAAACCGTTTGATATCGCATCGTTAAATCCGCAAAAGTGCCAAAAGCAAAAAAGAAAAAAAATACGGAAAAAATACTTGAAAAGGGAAACTGCCGATTTAGTTTTTGTTCAATCAAGATCTAGAACAAAGAATGTTAGTGTCAGCTCCCGAGGAAACAGGAAAAGATCTACAAATGTTTCTGATGGGAAAGGACAACAGACCCTCCAATGATTCAACAGCACTGGGCTGCACATTCTATTTTCAATAACATGTAGGTTTGACCTCTTAGACCTCAATTTCTGCACGGATCAACTTGTCAGCCTCAGCAAGGGACTCCTTTGTACCCCTCAAAGTGATAACGTCGTTGACCTTGTCAGAACTTCTTGGAATGTAGATCTGGGCACCAGTCTTGGCTCTGATCTTGTTCAGACGGGAACCTTGAGGGCCGACGACCCTGCCAAAGGACTTGTTGTTGGCAGTCCAGAAGAAGCCAACAGAGTCATGCTTGGAGGCCTTGGCGAGGGCATCCTTGATCAAGGCCTCCACCTTGGCAACGTCCTCGTCCTTACCGGACAATCTCCATGGAATCACCTCATCAGACTCCTCATTTGGCGCGTCAATGATAGTGAACTTGAACTTCTCTCCCTCAGCGCCAAATGCCTCCTTTGGAACGATTGGGGCCTTGTTGTTCAACTTGGTGGCTCTACCATTCTTCTCAGCATGGTCAATTTCAACGTCGTACTCGTTGGCTGCCTTTCTGAAGAAGGTACCTCTCTCAGAGATGGTGGTGTGCAGGTGAGCTGGGACCTCAATAGCGACCTTAAAGTTGTCAACAGTGACAGCCTCAACCTTGGCCTTGGCCTTCTCCACATTTTCTGGCAAACCAGTGATCGTCACCTTGGTGGAGGTGGAGTCCGCCTTTGGAATCAAGACAGTCACCTTGAACTCCTCCTCAATCTCACGTCTGATGGAACCGAATGGACCAATGATCAATCTGTGCTTGGCCTTTGGAATCTCAAGGGACTCAGAGACTTGGGACTCCTTCTCGGCAACGATAGCCTTAACCTGCTGGATGATGGAGGCAACAATAGACTTTGGACCAGAAGAGACAATCACCTTGGACTCAGAATTCTGGTCTGGGATTTGAAGCAGTCTCTTATAGTCGGCAGACTCGGCACCGCCAGCAGCATCGATAATCTCCTGCTTCTTGGAGCCCTTCGGACCAAGAATGTCCTTGAAGTACTTTGGATCAACCTCAAGTTTCTCAGTGACAGTGTCCTCGTACTCCTTGACAATCTCCATAATCAACTTCTCAGCGTCGGTTAGGGCTTTTCTGGAACCAGTCAAAGTGACAGTTCTAGTGTCAGAAGACTTGTCAGAGGAGACCTTGATATCAGCTGAAGAAGCCAAGTGGATACGGTCAATGGTCTCACCTTGACGACCAATGACTCTGGAGACAACAGCCTCTGGAATGTTCAGCTCCTTAGAGTAACCATTCTCAATCTCATAGTCCAATAGGTCCTTGAACTCCTTCTCAGTCTTGGCAACATCCTTGGAAGGACCTCTGATCTGGACCTCGTCAGAGCTAGAGGAGAAGTTGATCTTGACATCGTACTTGGATTGCAACTTTTTGATGTTGGAACCGTTGGCACCGATAAAAGAAGCTCTGTACTTCTTTGGAATGATGATGGTGGCAGTCGTCTCATCAGCCCATCTCTTGGAAGAGGACTGGATGTAGTGTTCGGCATCCTTGACGTTGAACTTGTAACCAACAATCTTGATCTCAGCCTTCTCACCAGTTGGGTTCTTCTCAACGTCGAACTGAACCTCAAATTTCTCTCTCAGTTGGGTCAAGTTGGCACCATTCTTACCAATCAGTCTAGGCAAGATGGTGGTTGGGACCTTGATGGTGGACTCAAAGGAGTAGATATCCTTCACGTTAGCAGCATCGTCCAATAGAGACTCAATTTCCTTTTGGATGGCGTTGACAACAGCCTTGGTACCTTGCAAGAAAACCTTGTTGGTGACCTCCTGCTCACCATCAGAGTGCAACTTGATGGTCAAGGTGTCGTTCTTGGCGACATTCAAGAGGGACTTCAAAGTGGTGCCATTTGGACCCTCGATGAATTGTTGCTTGTCACCATCGACAGTCAAGACAACAGTCTTCAAGTCATCCTGAGCAGCTCTGATTGAAGCCAAAGCGGCGTCAACTTGGGCGAATCTGGACTCAAGCTCCTCAGCAGTTGGCTCAAAGTCCTCGTCCTGCAACTTCTCGGCAACGAGCAAGACGTCAGTGGAGGCTCCCTTGGTGGCGATGAACAATGGGATGACAGCGACATTGGCATCCTTGGCTGCAGAAGCAGTGGCCTCAACAACCTTAGGGGCAAACAATGGAGTGATGTCGTTGACTAGCTTGACGCTAGCAGTGGAGACACTTCTGTACAAGTTGACGATAAAGTTCTTGGCCTGGGAATAACCGGCTTGGTCATCCTTCTTCACGACAATGTCGTATGAGATTTTGTCAGTGGAGGTGAAAGACGGGGAGAAGACAGAGACACCATCAACAAGGTTTCTTAGAACACCAGTGTGCTCAAAATAGACGGCCAACAACTTGTTGTGCTCAGTGTTACCACTGTTAGCTTTGGAGACATCCAACTTCAAGATGGACTTGCTCTTCTCGTTTTCTTGAACGAACTTGATGGCCTTGGCGATGTCAGCCTCCAAACCAGTGAAAACAGTTTGGGCAGTTTGAGAATCGGTGCGTGGGACAACAACAGCAACGTTGGTGTTTTCGAACACTTCAGTGGAGTTGATCAAGGAACGGTTAGAGACTGGAATGGTGAAGGACTTGCTGATGATCCTCTTCTCCAGGGACTCCAACTTGGCAGCGATTTGGGCCTTCTTGGCCAACACCGCGTCTCTCAAACCTGAGATTACGACGGCTTGGTTCTTGAAGGAGACGGAGACTTCCTCAGAAGACTCGTCAAAGTTGACGAATTTGGTAATCTTGGAGGAGACTGGCAACTTGGCAGTCATGTTCTTGGTTTCGTCCTTGACGATCTTCAAGATAGCCTGCTTAGCAGCGGTGACACCATCGACATCACCGTCCAAAGTGACCTTGATGGTGGCGTCGTCCTCATCGGTTTCACCAGACTCTGGGGTTTGGAATCTCTCAATATCAATCTTGACACCAGTGTTTGAGATAATTGTCTTGAGGTTCTTACCACCGGCGCCAATGACAGCGGATCTGACAACGGCAGGGATTTGGAATTGGTCCTGGATTGGCTTGGTCAAGCGACGGACGAGCTCTCTCTTGGCCTTGCCAACATCAACAGGCTTACCAGAGACGACAAAGGATCTGTCCTGGGTCTTTGTAGACAAAGTGGAGTTGATGGTAACGCTGTGGTTTCTCTGCAACTCGGTGAAGATCTTGGCCAACTCGGCCTTGACAACGTTCAAGGAGACCTTGTGGGAGATGTTGAAGACCTCCTGGATGGTAGATGACTTGATTGGTGCGGACGACTTGGCTGGGGCAGAGGAGGGGGAGGTGGAGCCAGTGTGAGGCCAGGAAGCAGTGGTGGCGACGAAGGAGGACCCGACAGAGCCTAGTGCTGGGAAGGCATCCTTGTCGGTGATGGAAGGAGGGGCAACGTAGACGGCAGACTTGACTGGCTCGTCGTCGTCGGAATCAGAACCAGAATCAGAGTCGCTGTCGCCGAGGGCAACGGCGGCATTGGCATTGGCAGTGGCAGTGGCATTGATGGCGGCAACAGGAGTGTCAAGGGCTGGGGCGCCGTTGGCGACGTCAGTGGCGGAGACAGGAGCGGTAGTTTCGGACATAGCGGCAGCAGACAGGAATCAGATCAGGAACGGGTGGGCGTTGCGGATTGGCTCGTGGACAAAGGACTCTTTATCAAAAAAGAAGGGAGAAGTGCGAAGAGGTCTTTTGGCCACGAATCACAATAGCGCCGCGAAAAACTCATGGTTGACACTTTTGGCCAAAAAAAAAACAACCGAAGATCGTTACCTGAAACAGCAAGTTGCCCGTTTCGGTGGGTTCTCGTCAGTTTTCTCGTTTCAGGGCCCCGTAACCGCAAATTGTGGAGAGTCAACTGGGGTTGGAGAAAACAGAGGACTAAGGAAGCTGGCTGACGAGACTTATTAAGGGCCGTGACTTGAAGGAAGTTGGAGCCTTGGAGCAGGAAAAGCTGTAGAGTGAGTCATCTAATCGTTCAAAACAGCTTCCACTGCTTTTGTGTTCAAATCACTCGACCGTTTGAGATAGCGCAAGTAAAGAAAGGGAGAAGCTCAAACGTCCAGGGACTTCCCAGTCAGAATATCCGCAATCCTAACAAAGGACCCTTCATATTGATCCCTCTTTTATCTTTTTCCATAGAATAAGCACCCATTTTGTTTCGTGTCACATCCGAGATAAGATACATTTATCGTCCGAGAGAGGGACAACTCCAAATTTTGGTGCGAGTGACGTCAACGAAAAGCGAATCAATCCCTAAAACAACCAACCACACGAGCAAAAGCAAAGGCATTACACACAGAAAAAAAACCAAAATGTCCTCTCCACCCAAGGACTCGCCCTCGTTGGTCGGCTCATCAGTGCGCTCGATCGTCGAAGAGGAGCGTCACGCTCCAACGTCTAGCTCCCGTTCTCCTGTCCGCGCCGCTTTCAAGGACACTGACGAGGACCGCAACTACACCAGCGTCAACCAGTTGGTCGACGAAGGTGCCCTCATCGGTGATGAGGTCGAGTACGACCACCTGTTGGACCCAAAGGGTCAATTTAACCCCGATGCGTCTGTCACGACTCCGATCCCTGGCGCTGTCGCGGACGACTACTTTGCCGGGGCCACCGCTGGTGCCCCTGAGCTCAAGGCATTGCAGCGGGTGACGTTGAACCAGTCCATTTCCAGGGTTGTCGAAGGTAGCGACAGTCCAGAGAACGAGGTTGTCGTTGTCGACATCTTGAAGAGGGAGGTTATCCCACCGGCAGGAGCTGCTGCATCGTCTGGATCAACAGTTGCCGGCTCCGATACCGTTTATGACGCTCTCAAGAGCGAGACAGCTCACAACGCCGTGTCGTTGGAAGACTTGATTGACTCGCAGATGGCATCGATGTCCCAACTCTCGACCGATATCAAGAGTAAGCGCAAGAGAAAGCAGAAGAAGAAGCAAAGCTCCCCACCAGCCCCAATGGAGACGGCAATCCCTGGCCACGTCATTGAGAACGACTCCCCGTTGACTGTGCCTGCTGGTGTCCCTGAAGGTGTCTTCTCGCCACTAGTTCAATCCAGATCACAGTCCAGATCGCACTCCAAGGTCCGTTCTCCAAGCAAGCTGCGCGAGGAGGAGAAGCCTCATTTGGCCAGGGGAGACTCATACACCGGGAACGGTGCCCAAGTCACTGAGTACAGATCAGGAAGACGTGCCAGTCGTGAAGATTCTGTTAGAATCACTGGATCTAGTGATTACTTGCGCTCTGTGTCGAGATCCAGAACCAGAATGGGATCCACCGATAGGGGTGCTTCTGTCAGCGATCTGGCCACTGAGGGAGCCTTGTTGAATGACGATCCCACATGGGATCTACAAGAGGCTCATAACGAATTTATCGCGCATACTGAACTAAAGGTTGTCGAGGAGGACGAGGAGGAACCTGTGGAGGAGGTTCCGTCCAAGCGTGGTGACGAAAAGACTGTCAAGGCTGAAGAGAAGAGTGTTGTCACAGAGGAGGCCCCAGCGGAGGAGCCAGTTGAAGTTAAGAAAGAGGTGGAAGCAACGCCAGCTCCTATTGACAAGACTGGTGCTGAGGATGAGGTTGCTGCTGAGGCTCCTGCTCCTGATACGGAAGAAAAGATTGAAGAACAAGAGGTGGAGCCTGAGACTGTCACTCCAGATGACGAAGCCCCTGAAGCTTGTACGTCTAAGTTTGTGAAAGAGGCCGTTGAAAACCCTGAGCCTGAGCCGAAGAAGGATGAAGAGGCAGCAGTTGTACAAAGAGCTGCAGAGTCAACTCAGGAAGCCGGAGATGAGACCCAAGGAACTTTCAGTCAAGGCAAGGGTGATGATCTGAAGAAAGTTGTTGATCTCGAGCAGAGATCTGCCATTCTTGAGGTGCCCGTTGAGGTCCATGTTATCAAAGACCTTGAGGAAGTCAACGGCACTGAGTCTAAGGATGATGATGAGCTCATTGAGGAGGATTTGAAAGATGAGGATACAAAGACAGACACTCAAGAGTCAGCAGTTGATGACGTTGCTGAGAAAACTGCTGGCCTAAGCATCCATGATCAAACAGAAAAGCTGATCCAGGAACTCGAAGTTGAGATTTCTGGATCCAGTGAGAATGTTGGCGGTGGTACCGAATCCGAAGAAGATGCTATCGAGAAGGAGGAGGAAACTGAAGCTAAGGATTCGGTGACATCTGCTGGTTCCAAGTCTGTTGATGCTTCTTTTGAAGAAGTGGAGGGCATCGCGGAGACTGTTGAGGAACCAAAAGAGGAGGCTGAGACTGAACTAGAACCGATTGCTGATCCTGAGGCTGAGGAGGAAGACGAAGAGGAAATTCATGAGCCAACGAAGGAGGAGATTATTGCCATGCTCGTTGACGAGCCGGTCTATATTTTCACTTCGCTTGCTGGCGGTGGTTTCCATATGCCTACGCGCACTAACAAGCTTGCAACGATCCTAACTGCCAATCGTGTCACCTTTACTTATCGTGATTGTGGTACTGATGACGAGGCGAGATCTGTTTGGAGACGTTACTCCCAGGGAAGACTGTTGCCTGGCGTTGTTAGGGGAAAGGATGATATCATTGGCAACTGGGAGGAGATCGAGGAGGCGAATGAGGACTACCGAGTCAGGGAGCTCATTTATGAGACTCTTTGAGCGATCTATACCTTTCTTTTTTTTTCTGGTTTTTACCTCTATTTATTATACGTGCGATGGTTTTTATGCTTGAACCTGTTCTTTTGCCCATACAATCAATCGGGTTGGTAATCTCCCTTTTCCCCGTTTTGGAATATTTCTGTTTCGGTTTTTTTTCTGCCTCTTCTGGCAAAAAAAAGAAAAGGCCATATTGTTTAAAATTCATTTGAAAACCGAAAACCACACAAATCAATTTTGGAGACACCGAGTTCCTCAAACACCCAAACACAACAACCAAATGTCCAGCTCCTCCGCGGCCTCCTCGCTCCTATTACGGCAATACAGAGAACTCACCGACCCAAAGAAAGGTATCCCGTCTTTCCACATCGAGCTGGAGGATGACAACATCTTCCTCTGGAACATCGGTGTCATGGTGCTCAACCCAGACTCCATTTACCATGGTGGTTACTTCAAGGCGCAGATGAAGTTCCCATCCGACTTCCCTTTTTCGCCACCTACATTCCGCTTCACTCCTTCCATCTATCATCCAAATGTGTATAAGGATGGCCGTTTGTGCATCTCAATTTTGCACCAGGGAGGCGACCCAACCTCAGACGAGACTGACGCTGAGACGTGGTCTCCGGCGCAAACTGTGGAGACTGTGCTCATTTCGATCGTGTCACTCTTGGAGGACCCTAACCCACTGTCGCCTGCCAATGTCGACGCTGCTGTCGACTGGAGAAAGAAGCCAGATGTGTACAGGCAGAAGGTGGAGCAAGAGGTGGAGAGATCAAAGCAGGACATCCCTGCCGGCTTTGTCTTCCCAGACGCAGAGAAGGCGTACCTCTCGAACAGCGCCCACGTTGAGGAAGACGTTGTTGATGAGAACTTTTGGTACGACTCTGAGGAGGATGATGAGGATGAGAGCTACGATGACGACAGCATAATGGATGAAGACACGAACGAGCCAGACGACGAGGAGGAGGAGGAGATCTCATCAGAGACCGAGAAATGAGTTCGCCAGAAGCCCATTTCTTCCTCCCTCTCCCCTCCACCTTTCTAACCTTTTGGTGAGGGTTGTTTGCCCACTGCCCCTTCCTTGCTTTTGTTGTTTTTGTTGTACGCATTTTTCCGTCCTTGTCTTAGCCCCGCCACGCCACGCCACGCAACACCCGCATGAGTCGAGTTTGGGTAAAGGCACACCTCAACTGTGGTCTACCTGCACACCCCTGCTGGACTCCCAATCCGTTGCTGACACCTGGATGCTGTTCCTTTTTTTTGTTTTGTTTTGTTTTGTTTTGGCATTTGAACTACGATAAAGGCCTTGGGG
>JAJMKO010000109.1:20004-30293 GCA_030569275.1 [Candida] sanyiensis | reverse complement strand
GGTTTGGTCTGTGGTAACGTTAGGTCTTACCGTCGCGTACGCTGTATTGCATGGTCCCATTCGCTGTCTGTGCGCTTCTCCAGCTTTGTGGGTTCCTCGGGTGGTCTGAGACACTCAGCCAAATACCTCGGTCCCTCGAAATGGTCCCCGAGATGTTGCCAGTGGAGTGTACCAGATCCTGTGGGCTGTTTTGCGAAGTGGATATGAGAACATCCGCCATTACCAACATGTTTATCGAGTATCAATGGTGTGGGCAAAACAGTGGGTTCAACTGAGATGGAAAAAAAATTGACCCGGGAACGACAATCCTCGAGGTCGGAGGTCGGCTCGCATTGCCAATTGCCAACTACCAATTTCCCGAGCACCCTCTCAACCGACAGTCCTCTCCAAGATAAGACAAGACCCGATTTGGAAATGGCTATGCTCTCCCGGCTCTTAAATTTGCCGAGAATTTTCGCGAAAGTCCGGATTAATGCACTCCCGCGAATCGTTATCTTAAGGGTCCTTTTTCTTTTTTTTTTTTTTTTCCTTGGGTGTGCAAATTGCATGCTTGGTGACCTGGACTTGGGGAAGGGATTCCCCTTCTGAGACAAAAGACACTCTTTGGACATGGGCATGCCCAGTACTGCATCTGTTCTGCCCACTGCAGTAATCTTTTAGATGCCAATGGATGGGATCTTAGTCCCTTTTTTTTTGTTTTAAGACGCTGGACCATGCTTCCTTATCAGTGAATCCCCTCTCTGATTGGGCTGATCAGGGATGACTAAAGCATTGGCCAGGGCTAAAGGAGGAGGATGAATCTGGTACTCAAACGTCGGTTCCGTGCTTCGCATAGCCGACTGCCGACACCCATTAACAATATATTCCTCGAGGCTCCTGTTTTCTTTTCTTTTCACTCGGTGGGAGGGCTGATGAGGAGACATTACCAGGATGCCACCATCCTCACTGCGCTCGGGCGAGTTTGTGCTCCGGCTCGACCGGACAACTTCACGACTGCTTGCACGGGCCAAGATTGTACGCACCAAGACCGGCTGCTTCAACTGTCGCAAGCGGAGGAAGAAGTGTGACGGGGCGAAACCTCACTGTGACAGCTGCTTGTCGAAAGGAACGCCCTGTGTTTGGCCAGACGGGAGTCAGAGCCTTCCGCGTGGCTTTGTGATGCCCACACCAGTGGGGAAAACGGGGGAGGAAGTGCTGGGAGATGCGGTTGAATCCCGGACGGAATGTGGCTTTGCACCGACAATGAGAAGTGACGACAGCACGTCTTCAACAATGCCTGGGCCTGAGTTTGAACCCGAGGCACTCGACGGCGAATTGTCTTTCTGCTGTGAGGCAGATCAATTTGATGAGACAGAACTCGTCAACTTGCGCCCGATCGACAAGCACACCACATCCGCGACGGACTTCATCATCCTTATTGGGGCCAACGAATTCCTTAGATCGCTGAGCTCGGACTATACGCATCCGCTGCTCGCAGCCTCGACGACGCTGGGTCCGTTGATAAGAAGCAACAAGGTTGTTGAACGGGTTGCATTGGCCTGCGGCGCTGCCTTTCTGGCCTATGACACGCCCAGCTTCCATCCAATGGCGATGGAGATGTATTTGGCAGTGTTTGAACAGTTGCAATACTACCTCGACCGTGACGACTTTGACCTCGAAGCGGACGGGTGCTGGATCGGCATTGCGTTCCAACTGCTGGGAATCTGTGCCAAGGTTGTTGCGCCACGAGACATCAAGACGCATCTCTGCATCGTTCTGAACAATGCGTACCGTTTGCTGCGACTGCTGACGGAGACCAGACGTCATCAAACGTCCGGTGCAAATTGCAGATTCAGCGAGTTCTCCGGCGATTTGCAATTGGAGATGAAGTCCATATTCTTGCCTCTGAGATGGTCATCTTCGCCTGAGCCACAGAAGAAAGAGCAGGATCCCTTGCTGTTTGAATCGTACATCAGGCGTGTCTTCCTCGACAGCTTTCTATACAACTACACCATCCTTCTTTTATACTCCCCCTCGCCAATCTTTGCTGAGCTCGCCTCGCCCTCTGAGGTGTTTGATCTTCTGTCCCCTGAGATCAATACACCGGTCATTAACGGTCCCATTTCATGGATGAACAACCCAGTGTTCGGTGCATCGCTGCCCGCATTTGAGGCCGTCGCCAAGGCGTCGTATCTTTTCAGGACCGCGGATGTGTCTGGTGCCAGGAAACTCCTCGAGCAAAACAAGTTCCTCACGGAACAAGTTGTCCCCTTCGACACCAGGTACTCGACCCAATACAAGAGCATCAAGGACTCGATCCTACTGTCGAACGCTGTCCTCGCCGCATCGAGGATCCTGCTCCATAAGACCATTGACCCTGCAATCCAGGCCAGTGATGTGATTGTCCAAAAAGAGGTCCAGTGTATCATATCGAAGGTTAAAGGCATGGGCGTTGGGTGCTGTTCTGCCAAGGTCATCTCACCATGGGTGCTGCTGATGTGTGGGTTTGCAGCAATTGAGACCGCTGATAGGGACTTTGTCATTGATGAGCTGGAGCTGGTCAATAGCGTCACGCATTCTGCCTTTGGTGGTGGCATGACTGGTGCCCTCAGGACCTGCTGGGAGGCCGACGCGGGCCTGAATGCCTTGCAGGATGAGATATTGATGGGAGGTGTTGTTGTTTAAGCGGACCGCGAAAAGGTGAGGGGGAGACCATTGGAATTTGGCCATGTACTCTAAAGAACAATCAATGTATTAATATCACACAGGTTCAATAGTCTTAATGTGGCTTTTAGACTTGGGAGTGAAATATTGGTACCTTCGCCTCTTCCTAATTCGGTTAAATTTTTTTTTTGCACCCCCCTCGACAGAAAAAATTCACAGCTTAAGCTAAAAAAGACCCACTTATGACTCTCTTTTTCCATATAATCCCCACATCTCTCAAAAAAAAAATACTCTCCTTCTTGCAGAAAACAACAACAACAGTTATCACAATCATTTTAAAATGATCAATTGCTCCGAGAGCGACGCAAGCATGGCAACCACGGTGACCAGCGCGAGCCGCACCTCCTCCACCTCGACCCATCTCAGTGACTCGACGACCTCATCCAATTCAACGCATAGGAGCTCGCATGATTGCAACAGGAAGGTTGACTGGTTGACGAGGGGTCTCACGACGACCCCCTTTGACTTCAGTGCGAAGCCACGAGATGAGCTTCTGATGGAGCTGAATAGCCTGAACCTGGGTACGCTCAGCAAGAAGGAGAGACGCAAACTGCGCAAGAGTAATAGCAAGTACCAGCTGGATTGGAAGCTGGACTCTGAAGGGATAAAACCCGAGAGTTTTGGAGTGGAATGGGAAGACGGGTTCCGCGCGTGCATGAAGGGCGAATGGGAACGACTAGGATACTTGGCAGCATCGGCCAAACGCCAGTCATGAAGAATGGTCGCGCTGCCATAGTGCGGTGTGTGTCTGGTTTTTGGTGTGAAAGAAAGGAGGGACAAGTGAGGTGAAAAAAAAAAGGCTGTTGGAAGGATTACAGCGAACAGAGCTGTGAATTGCAAGAAGTTGAAATTGGTGACTTAGATTAACTACAGTCTACGTGTGGGGGTCCTTCAAACTCAGAATCATCCATGCAAAACTCCGTTGGTAGTTTGTTGCCCCGGTTGCACCTTTTCTATTAATTCGCGAAATGGCTGATGGCACCTCCTCAAAAAAAAAATGACATGTTAATGTTATTATCCCCTTTGTATAAAAACACAATTTCAACACAAAAGAATGGAGTGGCTGACTGCTCGCGTGCAGTCTGCACTCGACTCTGCAAAAGCCCTGGACCAGGAACTGCAGCTCTGCTCCGATCTCGCGCTGATCCAATACGTTGTCCGCCGCGCAGCCAAGCACATTGCCAACGCCGTCAGATCACGCAACTCGTACTGGTACCTGTTCGAGGAGCAAGTGCACCGGCAGCCCGACAGTCTGCTGCTGGTCTTTGCCAGGCCGACTTTCAGAGGCGCCCGCGGCGACGCGGCGTTCGAGCTTGAAAGGTATACCTACCGCCAGTTCCACGACATGGTGCTGCGGCTGTCAGAGGTGCTTGTGCACAGACACGGCATCGAGAGTGGGCAGACTGTGGGCATCTACTTCACGAACAAGCCCATGTTTTTGCTGCTGTGGTTCGCCCTGTGGAACATTGGCGCGTTGCCCGCGTTCCTCAACCACAACAATTTGGGCAGGCCCCTCGTCCACTGTCTCAAGACGGGCCAGATTGCACACTTGCTCGTTGACGAGCTGTGCCAGCAGAATATTGAGCATTCGAGGCAGGATATCGCGGAAGAACTGCCGGCATTGGCGTTGATTGTCATCAACGAGGCAGAGCTGCTGCCCGAGATTACCAACCAGGACTCCATCCCGTTCCGACAGCAGGACAGTCTCCGCTGCAGCAACGACACGGAGTATTCCCCTGGTGCGCTCATTTACACCTCTGGCACCACCGGCTTACCCAAGCCAGCGATCATGTCCTGGCGTAAGGCAACCCTCGGCACCGCTTTGTACGGCCACATTGTCAAGGTGACCCCAAATTCGACGGTTTACACATCAATGCCCCTCTACCATTCGACAGCGAGCATGCTCGGCGTGTGTGCGGCGATCAACCAAGGAGCCTGTGTCGCACTCAGTGTCAAGTTCAGCACCAGCACCATTTGGACTCAGGTCAAGCTGACCCAGGCAACGCACTTGCAATACGTTGGCGAAGTGTGCCGGTACCTCGTCAACGCGCCGGCGCACCCAGACGAACGCAACCATAAACTCAAAGTGGCCTACGGCAACGGACTCAGAGCCGACATTTGGCGTGATTTCAAATCACGGTTCGGCATTGCCAGCGTTGGCGAGTTCTACGCCGCGACCGAATCCCCCATCGCATTAACATCGTTCCAAACGGGAGACCAAGGCATCGGTGCCTGCAGAAACTACGGCAAGCTGATCAACTCAATACTGCAATTCCAGCAAACCATTATCAGAATGGACCCGCAAGATGTCAACATGCCGTTGCGTGACACCAAGACAGGGTTGTGCGCTGTTGCCAGCGAGGATGAGCCCGGCGAGTTGATTATGAATCTATTCTTCAAGAACCCAGCCAAGTCGTTTCAAGGATACCTTGGCGACAAGTCAGCCACTGAGTCCAAGATCCTGCGCAACGTGTTCCACAAGGGTGACGCGTGGTTCCGCTCTGGCGACTTGTTGAAACGCGATGCCAAAGGTCTGTGGTACTTTGTCGACCGTTTGGGCGACACATTCCGTTGGAAATCTGAGAATGTCTCTGCAACTGAAGTGGAGAGCCAATTGACACAGGTCAGCGGTGTGCAAGAAGTTGTCGTTGTCGGGGTCGAGGTGCCCCAACATGAAGGACGTGCCGGGTTCGCCATCATCAAGACGGCAACGGGTTCCTCACGGGACAAAGTCAGGGCTGAGCTCTTGTCCGTGTTGGAGCTCCCGCGTTATGCAATCCCTATCTTTATCAAGTTTGCCGATGACATTGAACACACGGACAACCACAAGGTATCCAAGATGAAGTTCAGAAACCAGGTGCTGCCCCATGGCGAGTCTGGCGATGAGGTTATTTACTGGCTCAAGGGCAACGTGTACGTTGAGCTGACGGATGCCGATTGGGAAGCCATCGCTGCAGGCAAGGCCAAGATCTAGAGGAAAAAGAAAATAAAGTCAATGATAAATGCTGATATCTAACGCGTTTTTTGTATCAACCCATAGGCAAATCTAATCAGCACCAGCAGGATGACGGGCACGGCAAAAACGCTGAGGAACTCGACGATGCCGACCCGGAACTTGGTATCCACCACTGTGACGTTCTTGTCGCCCTCAAGGGCAGCAAACGAGCCAGTGCTATAGAATAGCTCCATCAGGTCATCTTTCTCCATCCACACGCTGAACAACCAGTCCTCAAACTTCTTGATATCGTCCTCCTCCAATGCCTTCTCCTTATCGGTGTACTCCAGTTTCCCCAACGGGATCTCGGCAATGTCGAACTCGCGCACGTAAAATTCGACATTTTGAGGGTTCTTCCCTTGTAGAAAGATGTTTTGCAAAGAGAAAATGTCCTGGCCATACTCGTCTCTCTTGACACGGGAGTATCCAATGGTGATGTCGTACACTTTTTGCACTGAGCCTCGCAGTTTCAACAGGCTGTATCTGAGACCGGTGGTCTTCGGCAAGAGAACGTGTCTGAAAGGTTTCTTGTTGACCTTCTCAGCGTACGCCTCCGTCTTGGCCCTTGTGTTGGCACTCAAGTTGGTACCTTCAGGGAACACGACCAGCGTGTAAGGCCAAGTCTTGTCGGCGCGCAATCCTTCGGGCCAGATCCTTTTCTGAGTCGCTGTTTGCGTGACAGGTGTCACCCCGTTGGCGGGTCCCAGGCCGCGAGCATTGGCATCAATGCGGCCCAAACTGTCATCGAGTGTCCGCTTGTCGGTCGCCCACTGGCGTGACATGAATATAAACTCGAAAGTGCTCATTCCAGAGCCGAGCAAAGGGATGTTCTTGAGCGAGTCCTTGAGCATGATGTAGACAAACCCGGAGAGCCCCGCGCTGTGGGCCAGGAACCAAAGAAACCCCCACTCAATGTAGATCTGATGGTTGGCTATCAACACCGAATGCGGTGCCATGGCGAAGCGGAGTCTCCCTTGCCCATCGGCCAATTGGCCCGGCGTTAGGTCGCGCGACGTGACGCGGATGTTGACAGGCGACGTTGAGACGAAATCGAGCACCGCGGTCAGCAAAGTGATGAAATGGGTCTTTGTCCTGGCGATCCAGGCGTGGCGCCATGGGGCGCTGCGGGCAAAGACGAGATTCCCGACGGCTTGCGTCAGGACAATGGACATCGCGCCCAAAAGGAACGCAACAGTGGCTATCAGCGTTTTCAACACGCCAAAGAGATAGCGCAAGAGAAGACCCATTGTTGAATTGTTATCGTTGTTTGGAGAGCAGTGGCAAGTTATTAGGTTTTATTTTTCTTTTTTTTTGTAGGGCGCTGCGGATGTTTTTGGTTCGTTTTTTTTTTTTTTTTTTTTTTTGGTGAATGTGTCAATTTGGGCCGAGTAACGCCGAGGAGAGCCCAACGGGTTACTTGTAATTGAAATGACTTTAGAATATATTATTATTACATATAGCGGGCTAACCACCGTAGACACCGCCGGTCTTGAACGCGTCTTTGATTTGCTCAATGCCGAAACCCTTGTGCAGCGCCAGTTGCAGCAGGATTCTGGCCTTCTGCGGATTCAGGTAGCCACCGGCAATGGCACCGCCAAAGCTGTAATCTCCCTTTGGCAGGTTGGACACGGTGACGCAGCCGTCCTGGGAACGTTTGGAGTAAACGACTGGGATCTGGTACTTCTGCCAAACGTACTTGAGGAACTCGTTGGTCTCGTCAGGCAGCGATCCGGCGCCGGAGGTCGCCAGTACCACGGCCTTGACATCCATTTGCTCGACGGCAAGCTCAATGATCCTTGGATTGAAACCTTGCACGTTGTAGAAGATGGCGACCTCAGGCAGCTCGTGTCTTCTCTTTGAGGAAACAGGGTCCGCCGAGAACTGCAGGTTGTCGGTCAGCTTCTGCGAGTCAACGTCGATGAACAGCGAGGACGGTTTGGAAGGAGGATAGTAGAAGCACACGTTGCCGCAGACAAACGATCCGAGGTATCCCTGGCCAATCGACTTGAACGTGTCGAGCGTGTTGGCGTTGGTCTTGGTGATGTAGAAGCCGGAGCCGATGGAGTCGTTGAGCACAACGAGGATGCCGCGGCCGACGGAGTCCGGATGGGCCGACACGCAGACCGCCTGGTACAAGTTGAAAGTGCCGTCGGCGGAGATCGAGGAGGATGGGCGCATCGAGCCGGTCATCACAATGACAATGTCGCGGAACTCGAGTGTTAGCTCGAGGAAAAAAGCAGTCTCTTCGAGCGAGTCGGTGCCGTGGGTGATGACGAATCTCTTGATTCCCTCTTCTTCGTATGATCTCTTGATTTCTCTGTGCAGGAGCAAAAGGTGCGTCGCGTTCAGCTCCTTGGAGTCGACGTTGACAATCTGCTGGTACTTCAAATGGGCAACGACCGAGAGACCTGGGACGGAGTTGATGAGGTCCTCGATGGTCAAATCGACGTCATAGCCGGAAGTCTTTGTGTCCGAGTCCGCTTTGGCGGCGATGGTGCCGCCCGTGCCAAAGATCTTGACGACAGGGAGGCCGAGGTCCTTGGTGTGGACGTCAATCTCGTGTGTCGTTGCCGAGGTGGTGATGGTGATTTCGTCGGACATAACCGAGGAGCGGCGGGTGTGGTGGACGAACTGTGGCGGGAAATCAGGCAAATCAAAGGACATTGGGGAGGGTCTTTTGTGAGAGGAGGATATATATCTGATTTATAGATGTGGCTAACAAAAGTGCCTTTTGAAGGGGGCCAAATTTTTCTTGTTCGCGGCATGAAACGGAAAAAAAAAAAAAAAAAAAAAGATCCGGCCCTGTTCAGGGCTTACGGGAATCCTATCTAAAATGAAGGAAAAAATCCGTAATTTACGGGACTACAACTTCCCATAGTTATCTAGTCTTTAGGAATATCCCCTGCCTCACTTTCCAGTTTTTTAACAGCCAAATTTCAATGCTCGCAAGGCCAATAAACTGGCCACCGACAGGGGCTCATAACACTTTCCTCTCTTTTTTTTTATTTTTTTTTTTTTGCCGGGTCGAGACAGCCGTTAGGTTGACGGATGCCGGTATCCGCATAGTTAACAGCACTTGGGACGGATACACCCCCGCGGGTGTCTGGTTCCTAATGTTTGTGGGGAAGTGTTATCAACATGTGGTCAAACAGACTCTCCGCTCTGCTCATTGTTGAAATCGAGGGGGCCGCAATTAAGGGGATCCTGAGTCAAACAGAAAGACCAGGGGGTTTCGAATTGCCCTGAACAAAACGTATGAGTTTGCGGCGTGGATGTGTTTCAACTTGTTTCCAGCAGGACCCGAGACTAAGGTGGCGGTACTCCCTTTGGATTGACTTTGTGTGTTTCCTTTGACTTGACAACTTTGGTCTGAGGGCGTTTGTAGGGCTCGAAACCCGGCTGTCGTCAAGGTGAAGTGTTCATGCAAAGTCTCGTAGAGTACAATAGTTCAACGAGTCGAACGAGAAGTTGAGACTCAACCCAGCAGTCGTGTACGACCAGTCTGTTCCTTTGATCGTTCCTCCCCATTGGGTGGGCCACTGTTACTTTGAGTCATGTTTGGCTCCTTCGCTGCAGGTCCACGGCAAGATAGGGTCCCCTTGCTCTATACGGTAATTGCCGATATTTCCTGCCAGTAGCTGGGCCCCCTTTTTTTTTTTTTTTTTAACAGGCGCAATTTCACCAAAAGATTTTGCAATCAAGAGCTACGAAGACAAAAGATTTCAAACATTGTTGGGAAGGGCCTAATCTCTGGCACATCGCATGTTCATTGCTGGGGCTCGCAAGTTGGACCACGCGGCAGTAGCAGAAATGACCATGTCGAAAAATACTGTTATGCAACTTATTTGCTCACTTATGCAAGGTCCCTGTCCCGCGGCCTTGGCACACTAAGAGAGATCAACTTATCAAAGTCAATGACTGCGGCTGAACAGAACCAGAACCACCGAGCCAGCGCCTGGACCCACATTCGTTGATTCTCGTGACAGGCCATTGAAATACAGTAAACTAACCGAAAAAACTATAAGCTCGTCGTGCCAATACCGTACACTTACCGTAAGTTGTTGGTCTTGATGACCAATTAGGCACCCAAGCAACCAGCGGATGGAGCGGATTGGATTAGGTATGCGCCTAGTGGGCAGGTTTCGAATCACGTGCCCGGGAAACGACGGATCGGACCCGGATAATGGTAGATTGAGGCTATCAACCCGGATCGGGACATCGGATAATCTGTAAAACCTGTAAAGATTACCAATTCAATCAAGCTTTACAAATCGACGCCAAGCGTGTATTTGCTTGATCTCACATGAGGACCACCTATATTCCATCCTTTTTTTTTCCTAGATGTATAAAAGCAAGGCATTGCCAAGATTCAATCTTCATCAAAAAGAAAAACGAGACAAAACGATCTCTAGCAACCTATTCTTCAGGGCCTTTGGCCACCTCAATTACAACCTTCCGTACCCACGCCTCCTCAGAGCGTGTGCAAACTTTTTCTGTTGGTGTCATCCCTTAGTGGACACACGAGCGTGCCCGAACCATTCCCGTTTTCAGACACTTCCCCCCCCCCCCCCCCCCCCCCCCCCCCCCCCCC
>JAJMKO010000109.1:0-19904 GCA_030569275.1 [Candida] sanyiensis | reverse complement strand
ATCAGCATCGGCCTCGGCCTCGGCAACTCAACAAGGGTCCTTGTCATTGAGTGCCTCGTCGACAAAGACACTGACGAGGCCACGCGAAGAGCGCAGAGGCCTGCTGGCACGCTTGGCTCTGATCCCGGAATACACCGATGCCAGGGAGTACCCGGCCAGGACAAAGGCGCTCATTGTCTTTATCGTGTCCTTCGCCTGCGTCATTGGCCCCATGGGCACCTCGATTGTCTTCCCTGCCATCCGCAACATGACCGAAGAGCTGAATACCACCACGATGATGATCAACATCAGTGTCGGCATCTATTCGCTCAGCATTGGTGTGTTCCCACTGTGGTGGTCCAGTCTATCGGAGAGGTTTGGCCGCAGATCCATCTACATCCTCAGCTTTGGCATGTACGTCGGCTTCTGCATTGGCGCCGCGTTGGCACCAAACATCAAAGCTCTCATTGTGTTTAGAGTGCTGACGGGTGGCTGCTCGGCCAGTGTCCAGTCTGTCGGGGCCGGCACAATCAGCGATCTCTTTGCCCCCGAGGTCAGGGGCCAGGCACTGGGCTATTTCTACCTCGGAGTGCTGATGGCGCCCCTGCTGTCCCCGATCATTGGCTCTTTGATCCTGTTGCGATGGGATTGGAGAGGCACGCAGTGGTTTATGGTCATCTTGGCCGTGGTCATGTGGCTGTCTGTGCTGTTCTTCCTGCCGGAGACGTTGAGAGATCTGGACAACAAGGCCTTCATCGCACAGATCTTGGCACAGAGACGGCGTGCCACTGTGGAGAAGGAAGATGAAGAGTCCCAGGTGGAGACACTGGAGGAGGAGCAGCCTGCCCAAGCCCAAGACGACGAGATTCGGCGCATCATGTCGCACGTTTCGGGGACCAACTCGAAAGTCGACATTGGCGGTGATGGGCCCCATGACGTTGTCATGCCCGAGATGATGCAGCGCGGCGACCACTACCACGATCACTCTCGTGACCCTATCCTCAACCAAGTTCGTGAGAACGATCTCAGAAAGTACAAGACCCAGGTCGAATCCCTGCTGGATCAGCCGCGTCTCTCCAAGACAGAACGGTTCAAGGCACAGGCCTACATGTTTGTCTTCAAACCGCTGAAATCGTTGACATTGCTCCGGTACCCTCCTGTTGCGCTCGCTGTTACATTCAGCGCCATCTCGTTTGGTATCCTGTTCCTTGTCAACATGACTATCGAATACGAATTTTCCCGTCAGCCTTACAATTGGAGATCTTTATACGTTGGTCTCGCGTACATCCCCAACTCGGTGGCCTACATCCTATCATCGGTGTACGGGGGTAAATGGACCGACAGGCTGTATGCCAAGTACAAAGAGAAGCACGGCGAGGCGGTCGCTGAGGCGAGAATCAGCTGGAACATCGTGTCCGCTGTGGTTGTGTTCCCCATCGCGCTGCTAATCATTGGCTGGTGCTTCCACTTCCACGTGATCTGGGTCGCCCCGTTGGTTGGCACTGCACTGTTTGGGTATGCGTCGATGATGACGATTGGCCCGGTGTTGACCTATTTGGTTGATTCGCTCCCGGGCAGAGGTGCCACGGGTGTTGCCTTGAACAACCTCATGAGACAAACTTTGGCCACTGTCGCGATCTTTGTCACTGACCCGGCAATCACCGGAATGGGTTTGGGCCCATTGTACTCCTTGCTGGCGGGGCTCATTTTGCTTGCAGCGTTGACCCTGGTCGTGTTGAAAAGATATGGTACTCATTGGAGAGAACACTATGATTTGCAGAAGTTGTACGACGGTTTGGAGTGACTGCTAGCTTAATATTCCATTAGATTATTTATTAGCTTGCCTTATTTGTTTTTTTTGTAGTTGTATGGTTGGAGCTTTGTTTCAGGTATCAACTTTTTGTGTCAATTTTCGGTAGGGGACGCACCGCTGCATCTCCAAAGAAGGTGAGATTCATGATTAGCCTGCATCTTCCGATCAACTTTTGAAGTCTAGACACGATCTCCCAAGTAATTAGTAACTTGCACTGCTAAAAACTGAAGTTGAATTCCCATACTGTCCCTCTTCAGGTTTTTTTTTTGCTTTTGTTGTTTTGTGCTCGTATGCAATCTTCGACCTTATCGTATATATGAAACAGGTTTGACACTTGGCTTATCACACGGCCTTCCCTGGTATAAAGGCACCCAATTCCTTCCTCTCTTCAGTTGTTGATTCAAACCAATCAATCACAATGTTCGGCCTCCTGTTCGTCAAGAAAATCCCAAGAGTGTTCATGCTCGTCCTGCTCTTCATCACGATCTTCCTCCTGGCGTTCCTCCTATTGGGCTGCTCGCATGAGGCGACGACATACAGCTCCATCTTCTTGATCAAGTACTCTTTCAACTCCAACTCCTCGCTGTATCCACTCATCAAGACCGCATACCGGAACAACAATCTTACCGGGTACGAGGACATGGAAGTCAGGGCCAACTACCTGTCCCTGTGTGTCACCTTGGACAACGTCCAAACTTGCACTGGCCGGGGCGACATCTCCAAGTTCCGAGGGCTGACAGCGGTGAATCTCTACGCACAGAACTCCAACTCATCAACCACTTTGGACCTCGTCTCATTGGCCGATGAGTTCTCAAGCGAGGTCATCCATCCTTACATTCTCATTGCCACGGTGATCCTCACCATAACCCTGATGATGACGTTGTTCTACATCGTCGTCCCTGGTCTGCCAGGCAAGGCCAAACTGAGCAGATTCAACCTCATTCTGGCCCCCACATTGGCACTGCTTTGGGGGCTCGGTGCCATGTGGTCCCACGTCGCTGCCAATTCAGGCAGCACGTTGGTGCAAATGTCGAGTATGAATGTCGTCAAGGCACACGTTGGCAGGAAAGCTGCGGCAATGACTTGGACCCCGTTCACTTTCATGTTGATGGTGGCCATTGGCGTTTTGTCCCTCTACTTGCGGGACTTGAACGATATCATCGAGGCTGTCGATCCAAAAGTGTGAATGAATCGCTTAGCTACAAAGCACATATCTTTATCTTTATTCGTGAAGTATATATCGCAGTTCATAGGCGTCTCCTTTCGAAGGAGCTCACATTCTCACAAACACTCTTAGTCCAAGGAGGAGGCACCAGTAATGATGTCAACCAACTCGTTGGTAATGACAGCTTGTCTGGTTCTGTTGTACAAGATAGAGTACTTGGTGATCATGTCACCAGCGTTCTTGGAGGCATTGTCCATGGCGTTTCTTCTGGCAGAAACCTCAGAGGCGTAGCCGTCAGCGAGGGCAGCATAGATACCGTTGGCCAGGGAGAACTCGGCGAGGGTCTCTGGCACCTTGGCATCTTGGTCGAGCTCGTACTGGGACAAGGCTGGGGATTGCTCAATGGCAGCAGCGTCGTAAACGGCAGAGTTGGTTGGGGTGAAGGCAACGGCAGAGAGGTACTGGTTGTAAAAGATCTCAACGTTGGAGTACTCCTTCTCCAACTGCGAGATCTGGTCGGCGATCAAGGCAGCCTCGGTGAAGTTTGGCGTCTCCTTGCCGATACCGTTGAAGGCGAGGACGAGGGAGTCGGCGTGGGTTCTGCTCAACTGGGCCCTGACCTTGTCACCGACGGCAACCAAATCGACGGAGCCCTCGAGCTCAGCAATTCTGTTTCTGGCAGCCTTGGCGACTTGAGAGTGGATGGAGCCACACAGACCCTTGTCGGACGAGACAACAATCAACAGGTTCTTCTTCTCCTCGGCAGCGAGGGAGGCCGTCTCGGCGTGGGTGTACACCTCTCTGTCCGAGGCAGAGTACACACGGGCAGTGTTCTTGGCACGCTCAGCCTTGTTGAGTCTGGTCGAGGCAACAATCTTCATGGTGTTTGTGATCTTCTCAATGTTCTTGATGGACTTCAATCTGGTCTCAATGTCACGAAGAGTGGCATAGTTTCTGGTCAAAAGTTAGTACTGTTTTCTTAGCGCATTGGCAGTGCGTGTGTTCAAAACCTGTGGTATTCTATTCCCAAGCGCCAAATCGCATGACAATTCAGCCCACAAACATCGAATAAACGTGCGGCAGCTCTATCTCGACGCTCCACACTCCCAATTCTCAGCGCTGGCACTCTGTTCTCACTTGGATGCCAATTCACCCGATTCCATATTGCCTTCCCTCTCTTTGCAAAAACTCACAGTTAAAAACACACACACAGCCTGCCGCCGATTCACAGCGGCGCAGTCGACTTACCTGGAAGAAACAGCTGAACGAGCAGCACCGGCACCGATTCTGGTAAACATTGTCTGAATATTAAATCGTCGTTGTTATGTGGTTTCAAGGTCCTTTTGAGCTTTTTTTTCAGCGCTTTTGTTTTTCGAGATTTTTCAGAACGCTGGATTTTGATTTGTCGAGGGCTGACGGTAGGGCCACTATCTACGTCACGTGAATTCTCGCCCCCGCGTCACGTGCAAGAGAGCTTGTCAGTACCGTACGCGTTCCTACAACCCAACCATTTTGCTTAAGGCTGTATTCTCAGTTCAACTCGTAGAATTGCTCCTCGTCTGGATGTAGTACTGTGTCCCGTGGGTACAGAGCCTCGGTAACAGTGTTCGGCACGGCCTCTCCTTTCAACAATCCCTGGATCCCGTCACAAATCAGGCAGATACCGGTCTCTGGGTGCTCGCTGGGCAAAATAACGTCGGCCATCTCTTTGGTCGGGGCAATAAACGCGTTAAATTCGCCTCTCTGTTTGTCAAGGTACAGTTGGACCACTTCCTTCAACGCATTCGGGTTCTTGGATATCGTCTCGGTGGCCATCCTGTTGAGACGCACGTCGGCATCGCAATCGACAAACACCTTCATCGCCGCCTTATCCAAGAGGTCCTTCGAGTACAGTGCATACAGGCCATGGACCAGCACGACATCAGCGTCCTGTGACTCAACATCTCGCAGGACCCGTTCAAAATCGTACTTTTTCGGCGAAGAGATATCGTCGGAGTCGGGCCTCATGTATGTGTCCAGCGCCAGGATCCGCACTGTCGAGGGGCTCAGCAGCGACGACAAAGTGTTGGTAACGGTCTCTTTACCGGCAAAGTGGCCTCCGGCGATCAGGATTAGTTGCATTGCCGGTTATCTGGTCGAGATCTTGGGAAACGGGGCTTGGGGGCATGAAATCGGTGATTAAAAGCAAAGCTGATGGGGGCAGGACGGGTAACGTTGGGAAAAAAAATTGGTCCTTGGCCCCGATTTTGACTTTACTCATTGGTGGGGTCTGTCCCCACGTTCGCAGTGAGGACAAAGTTCCTCACGGCTTTGGTCCGTGCAAACTTCGGATCCAAGAGCACACAGTTCAGGAACCACTCGATGCCTGCCCTTCTCTTCGCCAGAAATTTGGTGTCGAGGTTGTTGACGAGTCTCTTGGGAGGCAGTTTCGGGATGCTGATGCCAGGGAGCTCCCTCAGCAGTCGTTGTCTCAAAAGATCCAGCTCGCTGTATCGTTTCCGTAATGTCACTGTCGCAGAAGACGATGTCTGAACAACAATGCTCCAGCAGGCAAATTTGCCTTGGTCGCCCGTGACAATCGTGCACTCACCGACGCGCACGTCGTGGGCCCAAAGCGGTGCCGAGTCATCGCTGTCGTCTATCGTGTCGTCTTCGAGTACAATGGGCGCCGGGGGAACGTAGCTCAGCTTTCTGTGGTCCATTTCTTTTTTGTTACCCAACTGTCCAGTTACAATTGCGGGCCCTTTTAAGAAAAAAAAAAAAAAAAATCAAAACATCACCAGAAACTTTCAACTTCTCCACACCCCCCACCGAATCAAACATCTACATTTTCAAAATGAACCATATTCGACCACCGATCACGCCTTTGACGCAGTGGATTCACCGTTATAAAGCGCTGCGAACAGTACCATTCCGTCGCAAATGGTTTGTCGGCTACGACTTGCAAGGCAACACGTATTGGGAGTTCCGGCTGGCGGCGGGGATGCCCTTGCGCAGGGCCATTGAGTACCGTGTCCCAGGGCATTATCTCGGCGAGTACACCGCGGTGGAGATCCCTCCGAGATGGGAAGCCTGGTTGAGACGGTACAGGGATGAGACGCCGACTTTGGAGGAACTTGTCGAGGAACAACGAAGGGTCGAGAGAATGAAAGTGTTGGGCGCGAGGGCCGATGCCAAGGCATTGTCGAGATGAGACTAGCGTACTGCTTGCTCATCATATTTATTCTATTTATTGCCATAATGGCCAATGTGTGTATATATAGACCCAGCGATGTCGCCAACAGTGGAAATTCTCACGTTAACCAGGGGAAAATACCACACCGCGCTGCATATCATGACATGTGAGTTGCTTCAACACTTCCCAGTAGTTTCCCACTCGCATAAGTGTCAAGCGGATCTTGAATAGAATTGACGGTGCTTCAGGGTTATGCGCCCTCCAGTGATGTCCCTATGAATATGGGGCCGGAACCGAAACTTCAAGTTATCCGCGATAGTTTAGTGGCTAGAATTACCGCTTGTCGATCTTCTGATCAGCAGTACGCGGTAGACCGGGGTTCAATTCCCCGTCGCGGAGCCAACTTTTTTTTTTCTAATTACACTTTTTTTTTTGTGTGTGAGCGTAACCGTCGTTCGCGGCTGCAGATTTGAGCATAACAAACGTATCGGAACTCCAGACATCCGGGCATTCCAAACAGAAACCAACGATTTAACAAGATCCCCGTTTGACAGTTAGCAATATCCGTTGATAAGACCGTCTGAACTGTCTGTGTGTGTTCGAATGCATCGCTATTCAGAAGTGCCCAACACGCCAACTCCTTTTCCTCGAAGTGGGTCTCCAAGCGAAGTTCGCATTGGCTCCGTCGTTGTGCTACCCAAAATCGGGAGGGCCATCCTCAAGTTCATTGGCTCAGTGGAGGGAAGGACTGGCAAGTTTGCCGGGCTCGAGCTCTTGGGCAATGGTTCCGTCCACGGCAAAAACAGCGGCGATGTCAACGGTGTCCAGTATTTCAACACTGCGCAGAAAGGTGCCGGCTTGTTCATGCCCCATGACAAGTTCATATCTGCGATAGAGTACGTCGAGTCACCTTTGAACAGAAGGCTGTCCTTGATGAGCCCTCAAGGCATCAAATTCCAAAACAGCAGCAGCCAGCCATCCCGAACCTCATCGTCAGTGGTTCCCGGGGCAGTCAGTGCCTTAAGAACGTCGGGACGAACTTCATTGGCAACGACTCCTATTAACAACGACAACAACCCTACACCTTTGAAGCCACAGGCATCTGCCACGGAGTTGAAGAAGTTGAGGCAGTCAACAGAAACTTTGGCAAAAGAGAAGGAAGAATTGGCAGTCCAAAATCGAGCATTGAAGGACGAATTGCAGGTATTGACATCAAAGAATGAACAAAATCTGCAACGCATCCACCAGCTTGAACTGAGTCGAGAGGAAGGAATGCTCAACTTGGACAAGGCTAACGAGCGGCTGGCCTTGCTCGATACCAAGCTCATGAAACAGAAAAAAAGTTACGAAGAGCAACGTGATGAATTGCTCGAAGTCATTGATCAGGTGGAGAAAAGGGTCAATGAAAATGAGAGGATTTACCTCACAGAGTTACGAAACCTTCAGGACCAGGTGACCGAGAGAGATATCAAGTTGCAAGATGCCTCCAATGGACTGGCTAAGAATCAGTGCGCTGTCCTTGAGAAGGAGATTATTGACTTGAAATTCAAGAATGCAGAGCTATCATCCACTATTAAAGAGCTTCAGAACGAGATCAAGTCCAGTGAGGAGAAGGTTTCCATGCTCCATAAAGAGCGTTCACTGCAAGAACCCCATATCAAAGACTCAGACCAGTTGGCAACGGAAATAGAACAAAAGTCAAAACTCTTAGACGAGAAGGATAAACACATTGCATCTTTAGAAGAAAACCTGGCCTCTTTGACACTTGTCAATTCTCAAGACAATGATCTTGAAAACAAGAAGCTCAATGAAAAACTCGTGGAACTTGAAACAAAAGCCTCTCAAGCAACTGAACATGAACAAACCATTGCGAAATTGGAGAAGCAGGTCCAGGTCTTGGAGAAGAAACTGGATACGATAAAGCCAGAGGACGCGGTCTATGAGCTGGAGTTCAAGTTGGAAAATAAAGAGAGGATCATCAAGGAGTTGAGAGCTGAGCTCTTACAAAAGGTTCCAGAACCATCGGACGACTTGATGAAGGACCGTGACGCCCAAGTTCAAGAGCTGACTGCTGAACTTGCGGCCAAGGGTACACTGATCTCAGAACTTCAAAAGAAGTGCAAAGAATTGAGTGAACAAAAGAATCTCCCAGTGAGTCACAACTCCACTCCACCGGTAATGAAGGACATGGCTGAGATTGAACAACTTAACAAACAACTTTCTTCGAAAGAGGAAAAAATTGAAGAGCTTTACAGAGAGTTGAACGCAAGGGATTCGGATCTCGAGAGACATTCTGTGACAGTATCAGAGGTCAAAACAAGAGAAGTTGAGGTTTCCAAATTGAAGATCATGGTTTCCGAGAGGGAATCTGAGATTGAGAAACTTAATGCATTGCTGCAATCAACGATATCCAAAAACACTGAGAATAAAGAAAACGATCTACTGGCCCTGAAAACTGAAAACACTCGGCTGGAAGATGCTCTTGCCCTGGCCAAGACGGAACTTCTTATCTTGAAACAGGAGTCTTCAAGTGCCAGTGTTATTCCTGACTTGTTGGAAGAGAAGACTCTTGAGATTGAGCTATTGAAAGAGGAGTTACAAGTACTGAGATCCGAGGAGCCACGCCAACAGACCGCATTGACCAACCATGAGTTACAAATCCAGATTGAATTGTTGCAAGATGAGTTGAAAGAACGGCCTTCCTCCTCAGAGCTCCAGGACCTAAGAGCAGAGATGGAGTTGATCAACGACTTGAGAAAGACCGAGGGCCAATCCAAGGATAAAGAGATCAGTCTTCTCCATGAGAAGATCAGGGCGCTGGGCGGAACTCCAAATGGCACTCCAAATGCCAAGCAATCGCCGACGTTCTCCCACAGAAGTTTGAGAAACTCGATCAGTTCGAAACGCACACCTTCGCATTCCCTTCATCTCTCTTCGACCAACGTGATGTCACAAATTGTCGATGGCGAGCTGCAAATCTATGTTCCTCAGAAGAAAGATCCTTCGAGTGGCAGAGAATTGTGGTGCGGTTTGTGTGAAAGGGACGGACATGAAAGTATTGACTGTCCTTTTGAAAATGATATCTTTTAGTTGTCAATGAATAGACAAATCTGAATCCTCATGACTTATCGGTACGTGTGAACCGGTTTGGGGATGAATTGGAATTGACGCGTAACAATTCCGGACGTGAAATGGGAACTGGACCGGTTCAGAACTTAACTTCATGCTGTTGATGGCCAGCAGTGAGTCCTACAGATAGCGTACATGTCGACATTGGTGATCCCCATGACAGCACTATTACTTTCAAGTGTGAGCATCGCGATACGACTGGTCCATTTCCTTTGGACCCAGAAGAGGCTATGTACTGCATTACAATGCTTTGTTCAAGTTAGATAAGCGTAAGTCAAAGTGTAGGTAATTTTCATTTTGCTAAGAGAACAAGCTGACAAAAAGGGGGTTAGCCATATGGGGAAAACCGGGTAGCCTTTTTTTATCGCCATATGTGAGTGAGTCAGTGGAGAAAAAAAGCCCACTATCTCAACCAACACTCAGATCCCTCGTTAAGCACATTCCCCTTCCCAAGAATGCCTTTCCCAGTGCTTCCCGTCTTCACCGCGGCCGCGGGCCTCACTGATCAACTCAGCGAGCTCTCTTCCGTCGGCCGTGCTCTTTTCCAGCTCCAAAATGAGTCACAGATTGAACTGATCAAGACCCCATCTTTGAACACCAGCGAGGTCTGTGTCGAGTTCACCTCCGCTGTCGACGTCGCCCAGATCATCGATCTGTTGAACAGCGGTGTCTCCAAAGTCGTCATCTTGGCTGATTTGTTTGAAGAGTACGTTGCCAGCGGAATCCCAGCCGCCAGACTCGCTGTCAAGTTGGCCGCGATCTCTGACGTTTCCAAGTTTGAAGGCGTCAACTGCTTCATCACTAAGGCTGAAGGTTCTTCCTTGGACGATCTGAAGTCTGCCACTAAAAAAGGTGCCGTTGAGATCTTTGTTGAGTCTGCTGAGACCTCTGATCTCGCCTCTTTGATCCAATCCGGGTTGACCCCAGTTATTCCAGCCAGTCAGCTGACTGCTGACAAGGCCGCTGAGGGCAAGATCGCCATCGCTGATCTGTTCATCAGCTCTTTGACCACTGACAGACCAGACGGTTTGTACGCCACTTTGGTCACTGACATTTACAACCACTCTCTAGGTCTGGTTTACTCCTCCAAGGAGTCCATCTCCGAGGCCATCAGAACCAAGACTGGTGTTTACCAATCGAGAAAGCACGGTCTGTGGTACAAAGGAGCCACTTCTGGTGCCACGCAGGAGCTGATCAAGCTCGACAAGGACTGTGACTCTGACTGCCTCAAGTTTGTTGTCAAGCAAACCGGCGTCGGGTTCTGCCACTTGGAACAGGACAGCTGCTTCGGTAACATTGCTGGCCTTGCAAGATTGGAGAAGACCCTGGTGGACAGGTTAGAGAATGCCCCAGAGGGCTCCTATACCAAGAGACTCTTCACCGACGAGGCGCTACTGAATGCTAAGATCAAAGAGGAGGCGGAGGAGTTAACCGAGGCCACCACCAAGGAGGACATTGCCTGGGAGGCTGCTGACCTGTTCTACTTTGCCCTCGCCAGATGTGTCAAGAAGGGTGTCAGCATTGAGGACATTGAGAGAAACCTGGACTTGAAGGGCTTGAAGATCACCAGAAGAAGGGGTGATGCAAAGCCAAAGTTCCTACAGGAGGAGACCAAGGCCCCTGCCCCGGCCCCGGCCCCGGCTCCAGTTGCTGCCGAGTCAGACGAGAAGATTCTAATGGGCGTCATCGACACTGCCACTGCCTCCCAGGAGGAGATTGTCAAGGTGCTAACCAGACCAGTGCAGAAGACTGCCGACATCATGAAGCTTGTCAACCCAATCATCGAGTCTGTCCGTACCAAGGGCGATGCTGCCCTTTTGGAGCTCACCGCCAAGTTTGACGGTGTCAAGCTCGAATCGCCTGTGTTGAAGGCTCCCTTCGACCCAAAGCTTTACGATATCTCGCAGGAGCTGAAGGATGCCATTGACTTGTCCATCGAGAACGTTTACAAGTTCCACAAGGCGCAACTGCAAACAGACACGTTGAGAGTCGAGACCCAGCCTGGCGTTGTGTGCTCCCGTTTCTCGAGACCTATCGAAAGTGTCGGTCTGTATGTGCCTGGTGGTACCGCTGTGTTGCCATCCACAGCCATCATGTTGGGTGTCCCAGCCCAGGTTGCCGGTTGCAAGGACATCGTCATTGCGTCGCCACCAAGAAAAGACGGCTCGCTGTCCCCAGAAGTTGTCTACGTTGCCAACAAGGTTGGTGCCTCGACCATTGTCCTTGCCGGTGGTGCCCAGGCCGTCGCCTCAATGGCCTACGGAACCGAGTCTGTGCCAAAAGTGGACAAGATCCTTGGTCCAGGAAACCAGTTCGTCACTGCAGCAAAGATGTACATTCAAAACGACACCACTGCGCTGTGCTCCATCGACATGCCAGCTGGTCCTTCTGAGGTTCTGGTCATTGCTGATGGCAAGGCTGACCCAGATTTTGTCGCCTCTGACTTGCTGTCACAAGCGGAGCACGGTGTTGACTCCCAGGTGATCCTTCTCGGTGTTGATCTCTCGGAGAAGGAGCTGAAGGCCATTGAGGATGCCATCCACGAGCAAGCCTTGGAGTTGCCAAGAGTTGACATTGTTCGCAAGTGCATCAAGAACTCCACCACACTGCTGGTCAAGACCTTGAAGGAGGCGTTTGATTTGTCCAACCAATACGCTCCAGAGCACCTGATTCTTCAAATTGAAGAGGCAGCTTCGTACGTTGACCTGGTTGACCATGCTGGTTCCGTTTTCGTTGGTGCCTATTCTCCGGAATCGCTGGGTGATTACTCCTCAGGTACAAACCACACTTTGCCAACGTATGGCTATGCCAGAATGTACTCTGGTGTCAACACTGCCACGTTCCAAAAATTCTTGACCTCGCAGGACGTTACCCCAGAGGGTCTAAAGAACATTGGTAGGGCTGTCATGAGCGTTGCCAAGGTCGAAGGTCTGGATGCCCACAGAAACGCTGTCAAGATTAGAATGGAAAAGTTGGGTTTGTTGCCAGAGGGCTTTGAGTGAAAATGTTTAGATTGTTAGGGTAAATATGTTTCTATGCTTGTGTTATAATAACGAATAGTACAATTGGATAAAGCAAACAACACAACTCTAGACATTATATAAACACACTTTACAACTTCAACAACTTGTTCAACTCGCCATTAGAGCTCAAGCTCTGCAAGTCAGAGTTGCCACCAATGTGCTTCCCGTCAATGAAGATGTTTGGAACGGTGTTTTGACCGGTAATCTCCCTTAGGGCATCCTGAATCTGCTGGCCGTCTGGCAGCTCATCCAACTGCAGGATCAGTGGCTTGACACCAAGGCTGGCGAAAGTGCCGATGGTAGATCTGCAGTATGGACAGTAAGATTTGGAGGCAACAAAGATCTGGTTCGACTTGATCAGGCCTTGGACTTTGGTGACGACTTCTTTGGAGACCATTGCGCGAGGTTTTGCGGATTGCACTAGTCTGTATAGGGCGAAGAGCAGGACGAGTCCGAGAAGCAAATACATTAAACGGAAGAGTTTCTCATCTTTTGATGCAAATCTTCAATTTCTAATCCAGGGGGGGCGCGAATATCGCCGTGGCGGTTCTGGAAGACCCCGCCCGAGGGTCAGAGGGAATCATAGACACGTGATCTTCCCCCCGTAATTGGGCTTTTGATCACGATTCAGATAACCGCAACAGCGTTGACCCCCCTGTTTGTTTGTTGACAACCGCCAGATTACCTTTCGCTTTCATCGACACACACGCGGCATGGGCGTTTTCACTGACCATCCACACACCGCCATCACTATTCAGGTCAATGCCATCATTGAGCGCGATTTGGAGCCTGAAGTCGAGCTGCCGGAGTTGCTGGAGGTGATCCAGCTCCAGTACTCTGGCGCCATAGAGGCTGCCAGGGCCGTGAGAAAGAAGCTCAAGTACGGTACTTTGCGCGAACAGTTGAAATCGCTGGATCTTTTGAACGCCTTGGTGTGCAATGGAGGCCGTGACTTGACTGAGTTGTACAACGATAAGAAGTTGCTGGAAAGGCTGAGGGAGAGTGCCACGGACACCTCGATTGATATCAGAGTGAGAAAGAAGATCATTCTCTTGGCCATTTCATGGAACGAACAGTTCGCAGAGAGTAAATGGCACGGTGGCATTGTCAAGTTGAAATCGCAATTGCCAAAAGTGACTCGGAAGAAGACCAGGAACAGAAGGGATTTTATGAATGACGAGGCTGAAGATTACGATGACGATGAGGAGGATGACGACAGAGGCGGGGCGAGCTCGAGAAGCTCCACTTCGAGACAAGCCCGCACGGAAGCCGAGGCCAACAGAAAGTACAGGATTCCAACGATCAATTTGAAGAAGGAAGGTCCCAAGATCAAGGTGCTGATAGCCGAGTCCTCGACCGCGAGCATCGACTTGACCAATGCATTGAAAGGCTTAGACCGTAATCATGGGGAGAAATCGACCGACAACAAGAGAGCGACCGTCCTGTTCGACAAGGCACGTGCAATCAGAAGAAAGATTCTGAGATACTTGCAATTGACCTCGTCGGAGGAGTTCCTCGGGTCGCTGATCCACGCCAACGAGGAGCTTGTTGCTGCGTTGCAATTGTACACCGAGATGGCTGCCGATCATGACTCTGACGATTACAGCTCCTTGTCTGGAGATGACAGTGACAGTGCCAGTGTCGCTGACTCGCTGGCGAGCTCCATGCTGAGTGAGTACGAAAGCAACAGGCGAGCCCCACCACCCGTTCCAAGTGGAAGAGTCCCCACGAGTCAGCGAAGACCAGAGAGAAGTCGCACCAGAGATGACGATCCGTTTGGCGATGCCAACGAGGTTGACGAGAGCGCAAACTGGAGGTAAAGTTTGGAGCAGTGAATGGATACTATAACATAGAAGAAACAAAGTGGTTACTGTAGAGATAGATCACTGAGTTCTATAAAGTGGGGTCCGTTTTTTTTTTTGTTGCCGTTTTGGTCAAATCGACCTGGCGGAAAAAAACGCGACCAACACTTATCAGAAGAGAACAACAAAACACAGAGGCTCGCTTTAATGTCCTTTGACGGAGGAAGCAAGCGCAGAGGTGGATACCAAGGCGGCCGTGGCGGCAACACAAGTGGCCGCAGCCAGTTCAAACAGCCACGGAAAAATGGCTACGATCAAGGGTATAACAACAATCGCTACAATGGGCAGGGGCACCAGCAGGGCTACGACCAGCCCCAGTACAACAACCAACAGCAGCCCCCGGAACAGTACGACCAGGCATACTACAGCGAGTATCCCCAACAAGAGTACCACGGTCGCCCACCGCCACCTCCGCCGCCGCCGCTTCAGGAAGGCCCTTACGACAGTGGAGCCCACGAGCCTCAGTCTCAACCGCCGCCTCCGCCACCACCGCCGCCTGCATTCTACCACGACAGCAACGGGGCCCCTCTACCACTCCCGCAATCCAACAGCAGCACGGACTCCTTTGTGCCCAATCAAGGGCAGCAGCCACTGGTTGGCGAGAGCGTTGATCCGATGGCGACCCCACAGCAATACGGCACCCCATTGCAAGGCCACCCAACCCCTCAATTCGGCAGCTTCAGTGGCATTGGAGGTCCTTCCCCCACAGGGCCCGAGGTTGGCAACGACTTCCCTGCGTTTTTCCCCGGTCTAGATCCCAATTTCGCTCCGAAACATGTCTATGACCAACTGAGGGAGCGGTACCAAGGGAGCCACAAGAGCTATGCCTCCCTGACCACGAGGTACAACAAACTCAAGGACAAGTTCGAGGAGGGTAAGAAGGAGATCTCCACTCTGAGGAAGACGTTGCAGGATCGCAACCCATCCACCGTGGAGAAAACGCTGGGCAAGGATGAGAACAAGTCCATTGCCGTCAAGGGTGAGGAATCGGGGGGCGGCGGTGATAGGGATACCAAGTACATAGCCATCAAGGCGGAGCGTGATACTTATAAGAAGAAGTCTGGACAACTCGCTGCAGAGTTGGACAATCTCAAGAAGGAGAGAAGTGCCGGGACACTCAAGCTCCACGACTTGCAATCCGAGATCACCGGCTTGAAAGCCAAGTTCCTCTTCACTGAGAAGGAGAAGAGTGATCTCAAGTCCAAGATTGAAAGCCTGGAGAAAGAGATCAGTTTGAGGGCTAGCAGCCCAGGCCCCTCAGGGGCTGGCATCACGCCCAATGACAAAGCGATTGTTGATGAGTTGAGGGAGAGAAAAGAGTACTACAAGAACAAGTACCTCGCTTTGCTCGAGGAGAAGGACAGAGAGCAACAGGCCTTCTTGAGATTGAACTCGCAGCTAATGGAGAAGTTTGTCTTCCCAGCCGTCGCTGCCTCCAAATGATGTGGTCACGTGTGGGGTCCCACCGGTATAAAAAAAAATTTGAAAAAAAAAAACGCGGAAAAACTCCGCGAATTAAACCCCGAGACAAGTTCTGCTTTGTTCCCCAAATGTTGCAGCAATTGAAGCAGTTTTTGCCCTCCACCACCGCAACAGCAAGAACAAGAGCTATGGCCACATTCACCAAGTCGTCCCTCACTTTGAACCACACCTGCCTGCGTGTCAAGGACCCCAAGGTCTCTGTCGAGTTCTACCAGAAGCACTTTGGCATGAAGTTGCTCTCGACCAAGAAGATGCCCGAGATGAAGTTCGACTTGTACTTCCTTGCCTACTCTGACGCGGTCAATGGCTGCCCCTTCGACAATGCCGGTGTCCTTGAGCTGACCCATAACTACGGCACCGAGAACGACCCGGATTACAAGGTCAACAATGGCAACGAAGAACCACACCGGGGCTTTGGCCACATTTGTGTCTCTGTTGACAACATTGAGAAGGCCTCCGAGACTCTTTTGGCCAACGGTGTCAAGTTCCAGAAGAAGCTGACCGATGGCAGACAAAAGGACATTGCGTTTGCGCTTGACCCGGACGGGTACTGGGTCGAGTTGATTGAGCACGGTGTCGCCAAGACTGACAACAGGAGCGATACCAGCTCGTGGAAGTTTAACCACACCATGATCAGAGTCAAGGACCCAAAGAAGTCCCTGCGTTTCTACAGAGAAGTTCTTGGAATGAAGCTCTTGTCCTCCAGAGTCTATGAGGCTGCCAAGTTCAACCTATACTTCCTGGGCTATGTCCACGACGAGGCGTTTGTGGAGGATTCTTTGGACAAGCCACAACAGGCTCCTTTGGAAGGTGTTTTGGAATTGACTTGGAACTACGGCACGGAGGCTGACGCTGACTTCAAGTACCATAACGGCAACGAGCAACCACAAGGGTACGGCCACATTGGTATCTCCCTTGACGAGCCTGCCGCCTTCTGTCAGGAGTTGGAGGAGAAGTTTGGCGATGAGCTGACCTGGGGTCTCAAGTTCAACCAAGGCAAGTTGAAGAGCATTGCCTTCTTGAGAGACCCGGACAACTACGCCATTGAGATCTTGCCAAAGCAGTACAACCCAGTGTTGTAAGCTCAAGTTTTGTTATTAGCTGATACCAAATTGTATGTCAATACCGGAGTAGCCAGGTTCTCGAAAAAAAGAAAAAGCCACACAGGAGTTTTCACACGCATCGCGAGTATGTATGTCCGGTTCAGTACCAGTACACTCGACGATTAGGGAAAAGAAAGCTCCTTGTCGGCAGTTTCTGCTGCTGTCAGCAACGTTTATATACGTCCATGGCCCCCCTTTCTCGTTGTCATGCACTTTTCCGATTCTGGGGTAATTTTTCCGACTTTGAAAGCGAGCGGGCCTCCGCACGGTGCGGAACCTTCCCAATCGGGGAAATCGTGGGGATCACATCAACAAACAGATTCTTAGTACAAAACCAGTTTTTATATAAAAACCTGTGCAACTGCCGCCAAAGCCGGGAATGGGCTCGTTATAACAATGCCATTAGTCACCAAAGAACTCACTGGCTGGCAGTTCAGACAACGCGGAGATGCCAATTGGTTGCCTGCCCACGATAAAAGCGCCGCAACAACGGAGATATTCCCTGATTTGCTCGCGCAGGGCCTCATCCCGGACCCTTACAAGGACAAGAACGAAACGGACGTGCAGTGGGTCGCCGAATCTGACTGGGAGTACTCGACAAAGTTCACTGCGGCCGACTCGAAGAGGCATCAGCTCGTCTTTGCCGGTTTGGATACGTTTGCCGAGGTCTTCCTCAATGACGAACCAATTCTGAAGACGGAGAATATGTTCAGAGAATATGTCGTTGATTTGTCCCCTGAACAACTCAGCCACGGCGTCAATCAACTCAGAATCGTCTTCACCAGCGCACTCAAGGTCAAGAAGACTTTTGAGGCGGCGTCTTTGCTGACGACAATCGACAACTCGAGAATGTTTGTCAGAAAGGCTCAGTACCATTACGGCTGGGACTGGGGTCCTGTAATCACCAGTACTGGTATCTACAAGCCAGTCGAGCTCAGAAGCTACGACGTGACGTACATCAAGGACGTGTTTGTCGACTACCATGTCGAGGATGTTGAATCGGGAACAATCGAGTTCACCGTCAACACCACCTTATCAGACACAGCTGAAGTCACAGTGCAACACACTTTGACCGACAATGGCTCCATTTTGTGGACTGACGAGCAGTCACTCTCTGCAGCGACTGCCTCCACGGAGAAGGCCGCGCTTTCAATCCAACTGTGGTATCCATACACCCATGGCACGCCCAAGCTTTACAACATCACCTCCACAGTTGTTTCCAACAACACCAACATATCTTCTCGCTCCCGCTCCATTGGTTTCAGAAAGTCAGAGGTCATCCAGGAGAAATATGCCTCTGAGGAAGGCTCCTCCTTCTACTTCAAGATCAACGACATCCCGATCTACATCAACGGTACCAACTGGATCCCTGCCCACAATTACCTCACCTCTGTGACGGGTCCGCAATACGAGAAGTGGATCTCTCGTGCCGTCACTGCCAATCAGAACATGCTGAGAGTCTGGGGAGGTGGTATTTACGAATCCGACCTTTTCTACGAAACCACTGACAAGCTGGGCGTCCTTGTCTGGCAGGACTTCCTGTTTGCCTGTGGTCAATACCCGGGCGACAACCGATTCCGTGCCAACTTGCAAGCTGAGATTGACCAGCAGCTCACCAGACTCAGACAGTACGGGTCGCTGGTGATTTGGGCAGGTAACAACGAGGACTATGTGCTTTACGAGGAGGAGCCACTCAAAGACGAAGAGTTTTATGCCCGTGTCATTTACGAAGAGCAATTGGCACTGTCTGTTGGGAGACTCCACCGAAACGCCGCCTATATCAAGGGCTCTCCCTTCAGCCCAGGCGACAAGACGTCGTGCACTAACTCCAATGTTGGCGATGTGCACGAATGGAATGTCTGGCACGGCCAGGAGAAAGATTATCAAGAATGGCCCTCCCTCGTTGCCCGGTTCATCTCCGAATTCGGCATGTTGGGCTTGCCAAACATCAAGACATACCGTGAGAGCATCAGCGACGAAGATGAGTTCTTCCCACAGTCGCGTACCGTGGAGATGCATTGCAAGGCCCTCGGCTTCGAAAAGAAGCTCACTTTCTACATCTGGAAGAACTTGCGTGTCCGCGGCGTCAAACTCGAGGACTGGATTTACTACTCCCAACTCGTCCAGGCCGAGTCCAACCACTGTGCCCTGAATGCGTTCAGAAGACGGTGGGGTTCTGACGGCAACAGACTTACCGGAGGCCAGTTGGTCTGGCAATTAAACGACTGCTACCCTGTGGCCTCATGGGCCATCATGGACCATTACCTGAGACCAAAGCTGGGTTACTACCGTCTCAAGAGAGACTCTGCCCCTATCGTGGTTGGTGTTCAGAGAAATCACGTTGCTGCAAGATACAATGACCGAAGAGGTTACCAAGGTTACAGAATCGCAAAGAAGACCTACTCCGTTGACACCTGGATCTCCAACGCCACATTGGCTGAAGTCTCTGGCTCCGTTGTCACCACAGCCTATGACATCTTGACCTCAGCTGTCGTCGCCCACAAGGTCTATGACAATGTCACTTCTCCAGCGAACTCTTCCGTTGAAATCGCTGAGGCTTTCCCTGTGCCATCTGGTGCTGAGAACATTGTCGTCCTTGTCGAGTTCATCGACTCCGGGGGCTCCATCGTTGCCTCACTCGCTGACTGGCCACAACCTTTGAAGTACACCCAATTCGCCAGAGACACTGTTGTTAATTTCGAGACGCGCGATGGATCCATCAAGGTCTGGTCTGACTTTGTCGTTAAGGCAGCAGAGATCCAGCTCATGGATGTGGACTCTGTGTTCTTACATGACAACGGTGTTGACTTATTTCCGGGCAAGCCATTGGAGATTACTGCGGAGGGAATGAAGTGTGGTGATGTCGTTGATGTCAGATTCTACTTTTAGATGATGATTGTTTGTATAACCACACTTTGAGTTTAATAAGAGCTTTTCTTTGCCCCCAAGTCATATAAATAGAAGTTAAAACAGTACACCAAGGACTCCTCTCGCAGTAAATCACCATACACCTTTGTCTCCCCAGATCTCTCGCTCCCAAATCTGAGAAAACTCTTGACGGTCTCCGAGTCCTCGTCTTTCGCCATGGGCTCGTCCTCAGACAGAAGCTCGGCAACCTCCTCGCTCAAGACGAGCTGACCCCTGAGGCCCTCCTCAGGTTCGCTCTCCCGCCT
>JAJMKO010000108.1:0-31014 GCA_030569275.1 [Candida] sanyiensis | reverse complement strand
AAGCACAGTCTCCGGTTTGCTGGGAAATACCGACAAACGCTAGATATAGGAGTGCGACATCTTGAAAGTGCTTCAACTTTATACTAATGACGCGATGAAAACAAAATGGGTTATTTGTAGTTCTGGCCTAGAGGCCAATCTAGAAAAAAGCGGGTCTACAGCACTTCAACTGTTGAGTGTATGCCCCCCCTCTTCCCTCCTCTCCTCCTGAAACTCTCGCCCAAACCGTGCTGCGGAACACTTCCGGTTTGGGAGATGCGCCGCGAAGAAGGCCAAGGTTGTATATCTCTGGGGGCCATGCAACGTAACGTATAAAATAAACGTATATAAAATCCCCCCCCCCTCCTCAAAAATCCCAGGGTCCCACCTTTCCCGCCATCAGAATACCCTTCAGGATCTCAGCAATGGCACAACGCTACGAAAAGGACCCGGAGCTCATCCAGTACGCATACAGCAACCTCGAAGGCGTCCCAAAGGACTCCGACAACTACGAGAGAATGATCTCTGGCATGGCCTACAACTGCTGGGCCCCGGAGTTGAACGACGCCCGTATCGTCCGCCACGAGATGGCCAGGATGTACGGCTCCATCTTCCTCAAGGACTTCCCTTCAACAGAGGAGTTCATGAAGTACAGACGCGAGTACCTAGGAAAGATCATGGGCAAGCTCGGGGGCGACAACATTTACATGGAGCCCTTCTCAGTCGATTACGGCTTCAACGTCGAGATCGGTGACAACTTCTACTCCAACTTCAACCTCACCATCCTCGACTGCTCCATCGTCAAGATCGGCAGCGGTGTCATGATTGGCCCCAACACCACCATCTGTTGTGCCACGCACGACCTGGACCCGGTGGAGCGTGTCGACAACTGCGTTGAGTATGCTCGCGAGATCACCATTGGTGACAAAGTTTGGATCGGATCCAACGTCACTATCCTCCAAGGCGCAAAGATTGGCGACGGTGTCACCATCGGTGCCAACTCCGTGGTCACTGCAGGCACAGTGATCCCACCATACACCGTTGCCGTTGGTACACCAGCTAGGGTCATCAAGAAGTTACCTGGTTACAGTCACAAAGACTAGACTGTTGCATTCAATTTCCGCACTAATGTATGAAAGCTTTGGAACGTTTTGGGTAAAACACCTTGCCTCCATTGAATATGGGTTGGGGTGATCTGAAACACGTAGATATCCTTCCTCAACAGCTGCTCATCCGTTTTGCGTCTTCTGAACGATCTCGACCAAACGTCACCAGTCTTGGATAGAGCAGTCACAACATCATCGACTCTTTCAATCTGCAAGTGCGTATTCTTCGCCAACTCTTTCTCAACAGCCTCCAGATTGATCTTAAGCTCGATAATGGTTGTAATGACTCCCTTCACTTCAGCGTTTGGGTGAACAACGGGTCTCTTGGACCGCCATGACCAAAAGACAACCCACTTCTTGGACTTGCCTGCAATAAAACTGCGAACATGCCAGTTCATGCACTTGAACCTCTCAAACTCTTCGACAAGACTGGTCAAAGATCTCTTCTTGGCGACCAATGAGGAATACCAAATGCTCATGTTGTTCCTCTTGCTCTCGTCAATCAGCTTCCTAACAAACCCAACTTCTCCGCCGTCTTGAAAAACCAGCTCTGAACTGGATCCACTGACGGCATCCCTCCTAAGAATCTCCTTTTCTTTAGTTCCTTCCTCCAATTCCTTCATTGACTCATAAAAGGGCGGATTGCAACACGTGAAACTGAATCTGCCCTGCAAACCCAACAATCCATCGCTCTTTAAAATTTCAATATCAAACGAATTGTCCTTGGTGATCTCCCTGGCCTTGTCAATAGACTTCTGATCTATATCAATACCAGTCATCTTCCAATTGAAATTCTTGGTTCCTAGGAGTCCATAAATCGCGTAGGCCCCGCAACCCACGTCCAACCCATGGATGGGCTCATCAACGCCAGATTCCTCCAGCACCTGTTCCACAACGTTCAGGTACATCAATCTGGACGGCAATGTGGGCACAAGTCTTCCCTCAATGGCCTTACCTGGCAGTCTGATGCCAAAAGTCTCCAGGATGGTGCATTTCAACAACTCGTATTGCCCCTCTGTACTGAACTTGAAATGTGCCGTTGTGGTACCATTGACTGTGACTGTGGTGATATACGGTCTCAAAGAAGGATATTTATAACCTAGCTCCTCGAAATCGTATTGAGAACCACCATTGAGCATCCTCTTGTTTTTGGTGACGAAATGGTAAATTCTTGTAGTATGAACGGAATGAGTTCGGGGAAGAAAGAGAGAGAGAGAAAAAAAATAAGCACTCACGCTGGGGGTCGAACCCAGAATCTTCTGATTAGAAGTCAGACGCGTTGCCATTACGCCACGCGAGCTGCTATGATTACGTAAAGCCATCTGGTTTGTGATTGCATCCTTTTGTTGAATCACGTGATTTGGATGGAATCGGTTTCAAAGAGTGTTTTTATACCGAACAGTGAGTCAATTAATTCGCTTAATTCGAGCAATTCTTGTTAGACTATTTCCTTCTCATGTGATTCTAAAGATAAAAACAAGCGTGTTGTGAAACTCATACGTCTGTAAATTATAACATCATGATCTTATTTATTATTAATGATTATATTGTACCGGTGTTAATCTAAAGTTTAGAATTTATTTTTTTTATTGAAGTGGCGCTCACCCAGCTTTGTGTGCAGTCGAGGATGTACTAGTTTTTAGGGTGCCGACGGACATCCGACTCATCCAGCCCCATAATATACAATCATACTGAGGGATCTGCCAGCAGCAGAACTCACCGCTAGCTAGGAGCTGATGATAAGGGTATGGGGGCCATGTACTGGGCATTTGGAGCCTTGTTGATCAAACTTAAGATACATTAGGCTTTAGGAGTTGATTGACTCTCCAGTTGGCAAAGGCCAGAAGCAAAAGGAGGGACTTGCCGAAAAAACAGACAATACCATGGTCAGAAAACGGTAGTCTACGGATCCAAGTGAGGGGCCAATGGTATAGAGAGTTGGAGATGCTCCTTGTCAATATAACCGGAGAGTCTCAGCTTATAAGACCTACAACTATGGCTGCGAAGATCTGTATGCACATTTCAAGAAGCTGTCAGAAAGTGGAACCCCCCCCAAGGCGCAAATGGTGCTGCAGTTGACAATTTGACACAGTGACCAGCTAGGCGAGATCCAATGTCATCAAATTAGGTCCTTAAGTATTTGGGATGACGTAACAGAGAATGAAATTTCGAGGACCTGAATATTCACATGTTAAAAGACAAGTAAGGAATCTCATTGCAGAAAAGACATAGGTGTGACCAATTTAGCAGACTATAGTCTCTCTTTTCGCTGCCCAGTAACCGACCACCCTCATCTTAGGAACTACTCAGAATTGACTGTTCAGAGTTGCCAATGGATCGGCCCAAATGGGGCACCGTCAAATAGAACTCGAGAGATCGGCGTTTTGCAGCGAGGAACAGCCAACTCGGAGTTCCTGAGGGACACCTGCCGGTGCCACGCTTAATTGCAGCTGACAATGCAGCCAATGCGGCTGAACAGGAAAGGAAGCCATGTGGTGCCCCCAAGACGCCATCACGGGCCCAACCTTAATTCCTTTAACCTGAGTGGCACCACCCACTGCGTTTCCAAGCCCCGAAAAAGTCAACCCATTGGATTAGGGGGTGGTCTCAGAAAAAAAAAAAAAAAAAAAACAGCAATCTGCCCACTGAACCTACCTAGTCCTGCAGCCTCTGGTGATGGTCCTCACTGCAGATCGATTGCCAGTCATTGCAATTACTATAAAGAGACTCCAGATCCCTTTCCTTTGCTGAACCTCAACCACTTCAAGTTCCCCATCAACAACAACAACAACAACCAAACATGTCTATCCCAACAACACAAAAGGCCGTCGTCTTTGAGACCAACGGAGGCCCACTCGTCTACAAGGACATCCCAGTCCCTGTTCCTAAGCCAAACGAGATCTTGATCAACGTCAAGTACTCTGGTGTCTGCCACACTGACTTGCACGCCTGGAAAGGTGACTGGCCACTAGCCACCAAGCTGCCATTGGTCGGTGGTCACGAGGGTGCCGGTGTCGTTGTCGCCAAGGGTTCCGAGGTCAAGAACTTTGAGATTGGCGACTTGGCCGGTATCAAGTGGTTGAACGGCTCCTGCATGTCGTGCGAATACTGCGAGAAGTCCTTCGAGCCAAACTGTCCAAAGGCCGACTTGTCCGGTTACACCCACGACGGCTCTTTCCAACAGTACGCCACTGCCGATGCTGTCCAAGCTGCCAAGATTCCAAAGGGCACTGATCTTGCTGAAGTGGCTCCAATCCTGTGTGCTGGTGTCACGGTCTACAAGGCCCTAAAGACCGCTGACTTGCGTGCCGGTGAATGGATCGCCATCTCTGGTGCCGGTGGTGGATTGGGTACTTTGGCCATCCAATACGCCAAGGCCCTCGGTCTAAGAGTGCTAGCTATCGACGGCGGTGATGCCAAGGGCGAGCTCGTCAAGTCCCTCGGTGCCGAGGTCTTCGTGGATTTCACCAAGACCAAGGACATTGTTGCTGACATTGTCGCTGCAACCAACGGTGGTCCACATGGTGTCATCAACGTGTCCGTCTCCGAGATGGCCATCACCCAATCGACCCAGTACGTCAGACCAACAGGTACTGTGGTGCTGGTTGGTTTGCCAGCCGGTGCTGTCGCCAAGGCCTCTGTCTTTGAGGCCGTTGTCAAGTCTGTCCAAATCAAGGGTTCTTACGTCGGCAACAGAGCTGACACGAGAGAGGCGGTCGACTTTTTCAGCAGAGGCCTCGTGCAATCTCCAATCAAGATTGTTGGTTTGTCCGAGTTGCCAGAGGTTTACGAACTAATGGAGAAGGGCCAAATCTTGGGCCGTTACGTCCTGGATACATCCAAGTAAGTTTTTGATAGAGCCTTGGGGGCTAGATGTCCTCAGGAATGAGAAATGAATAGAATTTTTAAAGATTGATATCATTGTAGAGAGAACTGATTGATTCTTTTCTTTATTGGTATGACAAAACCTAAACTGAGGTCTCTCACTCACCCAACTAAACAAATGAGTACGTCGCCTATCCCAAAAAAGGCTATCTGCGCCCATTCATCATTGGAGTGATTTGAGGGTCCTGAGGGTGCAGAGAGGGTGTTCTGGCGGGCGGGCATGGAATTTTCCTAATCCGGCAGGCGATTCCGTTTGACACTTGGCTATCTGTAAAAGACCCTGTGACCGCAAAAATCGCTGAGATGAAGCATAAACCCTAGCTCCCAACCACACAAAAAGGCACTGGTCTTCACTGAGCACAATGGACCCATCGCTCTCAAAGATACCCTTGTCCCAATACCTGGCCCAATGAGCTCCTGATCAATGTCAAGTACTCCGGGGTTTGTCACTCCGATTTGCACGCACGGAAAGGTGACTGGCCCTATGAGACGAAATTGCCATTGATTGGAGGCCACGAAGGTGCAGGCGTCGTTGTGGCTAAAGGTTCCCAGGTGGATAACTTTGAGATTGGTGACCACGCAGGTGTCAAATGGATCAACAAGACCTGTTTGGCCTGCGAGTACTGTCGGCGTGGCGACCAAGGACATTGTTGGTGACATCATCTCGTTGACTGACCAATGGCGGGGCATATGCCGTTGTGAATGTCTCCGTCAGCGAAGTGGCAATGAACCTGGGCATCCCATACGTGAGGGCCTTGGGGACAATGGTGCTTGTCAGTATGCCCGCGGAGGCTGTGGTCACGTCCAACCTTTGGGCACCAGGCAAGACACCGTTGAGGCCATTGATTTCTTCGAGAGAGGGCTCGTCAAGTCGAAGGTTGAAGTTTTCCCACTGCGCGATCTCGAAACGGTGTACCGTTTTATATGGAACAGAACAAGATCCTGGGCCGTATCGTGGTAGAAATCTCCTCACCAAAATTTGGTCAATTGTAAGTATGCTGCGGAGTGGTGTTAGAAGTGACGTTTTTAATTGCAAATGTGTGTAAGACCGAAGGCCGATTCTCGCAGTTAAGCACGGCTATTAACAATTAGCGTATGGGTTGACATGTGGGACGGGCTGAAAAGGGGGAAGGTGGGCCCCCGATCCTTTGGGGGAAGTCATTATCTGGGGAAACCCATCAAAGATGTTGGGAGATGTCCCTCTGTTTTCAATATGCTTTTAACTGGTGGTTGGTCGAATCAGAAAAAGGCCACCATGGTCTCTATCGCCGAACCTCGGAAATATGACTCCCCAGGGATTCGGGACCGTTGAAGGAGGGGCAACAGTTGTCCCCTGTTCCCTTTGTTGGATGCGATGCTCAAGGGGAAGCAAAAGGAACTGTTGGGCACTGGCGTCGTCAGCTTCCAATCGATCAGGGGAAGATATTCCCACCAAAGCGACGGAGTACGATAACGTCTGATCAGGAAACACACTCGGTGGGAATGAGCTGTCCAACTCAGGAAACCCCACTCCGTCATTGTTAGGAGTTCCACGGAGCGACCATATTCTTGGAGTCCAACTAATTGCACCGCAAACAGTTAAAGGCATTGCCGTAAATCGGCACATGTGCTCCCGCTCGCCGTTAGGAACGTCACAGCCAATCAAGTTCCAAGATCCGTGCCAGACAAACTTCAGGCAGCAGAAAAGGAGCCCTGGCGAGCTGTAAGCAATCGGAGTGCGGCGAGAAAGGCGTTGGAAATGGGGCACAGTCGTCCTTCCGGACGCCACCGAGGCTTTGGGATTGAACCAGTAGTAAAGTAGTAGGGACACCAGCCTTCGATACGTCGGTGAGCACCGCACCCACACACCCCACTGTAGACCCACTTTGCGCTTAACTCCAGAGATCTGCAACGGATAGAACGTAGGCGGGGCCACTGTTGGGTTCTGTCTGGCACAAACCCCACAGGCGGGGCAGGCGTCCCACCCGTCGCCCGGAGTTCGAGACATTTGCCTGGAGTTTAGCACGGCTGACAACAGGGGAAATTGTGAGAAGTGAACAGTGGGTACTTTTGTGGGCCCCCCTGTAGCAAAACGAAACAGGTGACAACGAGTAAGACACATTGGGGAAATGCTCCCTTGGATTGCGAAGGGCAATGGCAAGGACCAAGCCGTGGTTAGCGACAACAAACTGAGCAGAACACCGTCCGCCGCCAATTGCAACCGAAGTCCTGTGACCACTTAAGCCTTTACAAAATTTCCTGCATGCCCGTCTGGGGAAGGGCACTCAACTCCGATCCTGATCACTCGAGACACCATGGACTCCGCAAGCACCCACTTTCAATGTGCATCTGCCAAAAAAGTATATAAGACGCATGGAATCCCACCCAACATCGCCCCAGATTCCTTCTTCCTTCATCCCACAACCGCATATCTTCACAATGCTAAGAACCCAATTGAGAACCTCCGTCAGAACCCCATTCACCGCCCTAAGAACTTTGGCCACCGCCCCAGTCATCCCAAAGACCCAAAAGGGTGTCATCTTCTACGAGAACGGTGGTGAGTTGCAATACAAGGACATCCCTGTCCCAGAGCCAAAGCCAAATGAGATCTTGGTCAACGTCAAGTACTCCGGTGTCTGCCACACTGACTTGCACGCCTGGAAAGGTGACTGGCCACTAGCCACCAAGCTGCCATTGGTCGGTGGTCACGAGGGTGCCGGTGTCGTTGTCGCCAAGGGTTCCGAGGTCAAGAACTTTGAGATTGGCGACTTGGCCGGTATCAAGTGGTTGAACGGCTCTTGTCAATCCTGTGAGTTGTGTGAGAACTCCTTCGAGTCCAACTGTGCTCACGCTGACTTGTCTGGTTACACCCACGACGGTTCTTTCCAACAGTACGCCACTGCCGACGCCGTCCAAGCTGCCCAGATTCCAAAGGGCACTGATCTTGCCGAGGTTGCCCCAATCCTGTGTGCTGGTGTCACTGTCTACAAGGCCCTAAAGTCCGCCCACTTGAAGGCCGGTGAGTGGGTTGCCATCTCCGGTGCTGCCGGTGGTCTAGGTTCCCTCGCTGTCCAATACGCCAAGGCCATGGGTTACAGAGTCCTGGGTATCGACGGTGGTGAGGACAAGGAGGCCTTGTTCAAGTCCCTAGGTGGTGAGGTCTTCATTGACTTCAAGAAGGAGAAGAACATTGTTGAGGCCATCCAAAACGCCACCAACGGTGGTCCACACGGTGTCATCAACGTCTCTGTCGCTGAGTCTGCCATTTCCCAATCCACCGAGTACGTCAGACCAACCGGTAAGGTTGTTCTAGTCGGTCTACCAGCTGGTGCCGTCTGCAAGTCTGAGGTCTTCACCCACGTTGTCAAGTCCATCAACATCATTGGTTCTTACGTTGGTAACAGAGCTGACACCAGAGAGGCCATTGACTTCTTCTCCAGAGGTCTAGTCAAGTCTCCAATCAAGGTTGTTGGTCTATCCAAGTTGCCAGAGGTTTACGAGTTGATGGAGCAAGGTAAGATCTTGGGTCGTTACGTCGTCGACACCGCCAACTAAACTGCCTCAACGGGTTAGATTGGGTGCCACTGGTATGGCTATCCCACAAAAAATGAGTACAGGTATATATGAATTTTTGAATATTCTTTGAATTGTGGCTGTAGTGACTCGAACTTGGATCAATGGCTTTGATACATCGTCTCATGAATGGTTTTATGTATTGGGTATCGAGGGGCCCATGGGCGGGTGTATGCGGGTTCAAGCGCGTTTCTACAAATTCTTGGTAATCGCTTACCTAAGCGAAGAGTCGTGGCCCTACCGCTTCTCGAATAAATTTTCAAAGTGATAAACAGAGGCAGTTGGGGGGTCTTCTGCCGAGGACGCACACATTAACCCTTGAGCAAAGACAAACCGCCGTTATGGATGACGATTTGTTTGCCGTCTTCGACGAGGTCCCAGAGGTCCCCCCACAGATCGAAGAGATTGCGGATGATGAGCCGGTAATGGAGACTGCCAACGAGGACAACAAGCGAAAGCGTTCCTCATCGCCAGAGCGTGAGAGCCCTGCTCCTGACAAAAAGGCCAAGAAGGACAAGAAGCTGGTTGACAAGAAACAGAAGTCCGATGTGGTGCCGATCGTGGCCGATTCCTTCGACAGAGAGGCCTCCAGAGAGGTGACGGCCTCTTCTGGTTTGATGCCAAAGGCACCAGAGGCTGACGAAACCACTGACGGCGGTAAAGTTAAGTTATCGCACCAAGTCAGACACCAAGTCGCTGTTCCAAGCGGATATCCATACAAGCCGATCGGTGAGCACAAGAGAGAGAACGAGGCCCGAACTTACCCATTTACACTGGATCCTTTCCAGGACACCGCCATTTCCTGTATTGACAGAAATGAGTCCGTGCTGGTGTCTGCGCACACTTCTGCCGGTAAGACCGTTGTTGCAGAGTATGCCATTGCCCAGTCCCTGAAGTCCAAACAGAGAGTCATTTACACATCGCCGATCAAAGCCTTGTCTAACCAAAAGTACCGTGAATTGCTCGCTGAGTTTGGCGATGTGGGTCTAATGACGGGTGATGTGACGATCAACCCAGACGCCAGTTGCTTGGTCATGACCACTGAGATTTTGAGATCCATGCTTTACAGAGGCTCTGAGGTGATGAGAGAAGTTGCATGGGTCATCTTTGACGAGGTGCATTACATGAGAGACAAGGAACGTGGTGTCGTTTGGGAGGAGACCATCATTCTCCTGCCTGACAAGGTGCATTACGTGTTCTTGTCCGCTACCATTCCGAACGCGATGGAGTTCGCCGAGTGGATCTGTAAGATCCACTCCCAACCGTGTCACATTGTCTACACTGACTTCAGACCTACTCCATTGCAGCACTACCTATTCCCAGCCAACGGTGACGGTATCCACTTGGTCGTTGATGAGAAGTCCACTTTCAGAGAGGAGAATTTTCAAAAGGCCATGGCCTCCATTAGTGACAGGCAAGGTGATGACCCAAGCTCTGCCAATTCTAGAGGTAAGAAGGGCCAGACGTTCAAGGGCGGTAAGAACGACTCCAAGTCTGACATCTACAAGATTGTGAAGATGATTTGGATCAAGAAATATAACCCTGTCATTGTCTTCTCTTTCTCCAAGAGAGACTGTGAGTCCTTGGCCTTGAAGATGTCCAAGCTAGATTTCAACACTGACGAGGAGCGTGAAATTTTAACCAAGATCTTTAGCAATGCTATCGACTTGCTTCCTGAATCTGACCGTGAACTTCCACAGATCAAGCACATCTTGCCATTGCTGAGACGTGGTATCGGTATTCACCATTCTGGTCTGTTGCCTATCCTAAAGGAGATCATTGAGATTCTGTTCCAAGAGGGTCTCCTAAAAGTTCTTTTCGCCACAGAGACGTTCTCCATTGGTTTGAATATGCCTGCGAAGACTGTTGTCTTCACCTCTGTCAGAAAATGGGACGGTAAGGGATTCCGTTGGGTGTCTGGTGGTGAGTATATTCAGATGTCTGGTCGTGCCGGTCGTCGTGGTTTGGATGACCGTGGTATTGTTATCATGATGATTGACGAGAAGATGGAGCCTCAAGTTGCCAAGGGAATGGTGAAGGGTCAGGCTGACCGTTTGGACTCTGCTTTCCACTTGGGATACAATATGATTTTGAACTTGATGAGGGTCGAAGGTATTTCACCAGAGTTCATGCTTGAGCACTCTTTCTTCCAATTCCAGAACGCTGCCTCAGTTCCAGTACTTGAGAAGAAGCTTGTTTCCATTGAGGATCAATTGAAGGAGATTCACGTTGATGATGAACCAGCCATCAAGGAGTATTACGACATCAGAAAGCAGTTGGATGCATACAACGAGGATGTGCGCCAGGTTATCACGCATCCATCGTATGTGCTCAACTTCTTGCAAGGTGGAAGACTGGTGAAAGTAAAGGTCGGTGAGTTTGATTATGGTTGGGCGACAGTCGTGTCATACCAAAAGAGATTGAACAAGCGTCAAAAGGATAAGGTTTATAATGACCATGAGTCCTACCTTGTCGATGTATTGGTAAACACCATGTTCATAGATGCTCCAACGTCGTTGATCAAGCCTTTCAACCCAGACTTCCCAGTGGGTATCAGACCAGCCAAGGAGAGCGAGAAGTCCAAGAACGAGGTTATCCCAATCACATTAGACTCCATTCAGCAAATTGCCAATTTGAGACTCTACTTGCCTAAGGACATGAAATCGCAGCAACAAAAGGACACGTTGTCGAAGAGCATGAAAGAGGTTGAGCGCAGATTCCAACAAGATGGCATTCCACAATTGGACCCAATTGAGAACATGAAGATTGAGGACCAAGATTTCAAGAACCTGTTGAAGAAGATCGAAGTATTGGAGAAGAAGTTGTATGCAAACCCATTGTCTCTTTCCGGTAACTTGAAGACCATTTACGACTCTTACAGCTCCAAGATTGCCCTACAGAAGGATGCCAAATCTGTGAAGGACAAGATCTTGGAGGCACAAGCTGTCATTCAGCTGGACGATCTGAGACACAGAAAAAGAGTTCTTAGACGACTGGGATTCACCAATGCATCGGATGTCATTGAGTTGAAGGGAAGAGTTGCTTGTGAGATCTCGACGGGTGACGAGTTGCTACTGACTGAGATGATTTTCAACGGTAACTTCAACGAGTTGTCTCCTGAACAATGTGCCGCTTTGCTATCGTGCTTTGTGTTCCAAGAGAGATCCAAGGAGACGCCACGGCTGAAACCGGAGCTTGCAGAGCCATTGAAGCAGATGCAAGAGATGGCAACCAAGATTGCCAAAATCTCGAAGGAGTCCAAGATTGAGATTGTTGAGAAGGAGTACATTGAGACTTTTAGACCAGAGTTGATGGAGGTTGTGTTTGCATGGTGTTCGGGTGCCACCTTCACGCAGATCTGTAAGATGACAGATGTTTACGAGGGTTCTTTGATCAGAATGTTCAAGAGATTGGAGGAGATGTTGAGACAGATGGTTGTTGCGGCCAAGACGATTGGAAACGTTGCATTGGAGGAAAAGATGGAGAAGGCCACGGAGCTGGTGCACAGAGACATTGTCAGTGCCGGGTCGTTGTATCTATGACGAGGAAACAATAGAAAGAATGTGTCAAAACCGAAAACGGGATAGGGGCCGAAGTCCACAAGTCTCAAAATACTCGTGCGACTTGCTCCGAGACCTAAGGAAGAAACCGCGTAGTTCTGGGAGACTGGGCTTAAGGGCGTTTCCCCACGCAAAAACAGGGAAGAAAAAAAGCTGGCTCCACTCACCCGGACCCGGTACGGGCCACACAGTGGGTAGGAAAAAGTCGGAAAGGCTTCCCGGGAACACGCATCCGTATAATCAAGGGGGTATACGTCCAGTCGTTATCACCGAGAACGGGAGTATCTGGGCTTAAGACTATTTTGGTAGAACGGCGTGGGGAGGCGCATTAAGGAGCTGGATGTGGTGGGTGGATGCGCTGCCTGCAACAGGAAGACAGGGGGTCAACGGGAAAGGAGCCGAAGCAACACCCCGATGGAACCCGTCGAAGGAGGCGGTAGAGACAGCCAGTCGAACAAGCAGTGATGGCTGGTTTAGCTTTGTGGCATGCCCTCCCCTCGGCAAAGGCCCCGGCCGGAAGCAGGCATCCAGCAATGTTGCCTGGGCCATTTTTTGACAGAAGGGGGAACCGAAAAGCAAGGCAAGTGCGAAAATCTGGGGTAAGGCCGTATGCATCCGTCAGTGAAAAAAAAAAAAAAAACTTTTCAAGTTGAGGAAGCGTGTTTCCGGGAACAGGAGAAAAGAGTCATTGTAGAAGTTGCTGAAGAGGTGGGTGGGTATAGGCAAGCTACGCAACTTTCTAACGCTCTTTGGTTATGGCCATGCTGGCGACTTACCCAGCCTCAGAGCATCTTTTCTCCCCACAACTATTGTTTCTTGCATCCGTGTCTGACAATCGGTTCGGACACGCAGTGGAACAGAGGTTTTTTTTTTTGTGCCATTGATCCATTGGCCCTTGTTCCTAAACCATCCGGGGCACTCATCCGGATAGCCAAAAGTATAAATAGAGGCATATTCCCTCGATGTTTCCCCAGACTCTTTGTTAAACTCATTGAACACAGTTCATCCCAGCAGCAATGTCCCCATCCAAGACTTTCGAGAACAAGACTGCCCAGCTCATCAAGAAGCTGAACCTACACGAGGACGTTATCCTTCGTCACAACGCCTCCGTCCCAACTTTGTACGAGGATGGTTTGCAAGAGAAGAAGACTGCCATCTCCTCCTCGGGTGCCTTGATGGCCTTCTCCGGTAAGAAGACTGGTAGATCACCAAAGGACAAGAGAATTGTCGACGAGGAGACCTCCACTGACAAGATTTGGTGGGGTCCTGTCAACAAGAAGGTTTCCGAGCAAACCTGGAAGATCTCCAGAGAGAGAGCTGAGGACTACTTGAGAACCAGAGAGAAGGTTTACGTTGTCGATGCCTACGCCGGCTGGGACCCTCGCTACAGATTGAAGGTTAGAGTTGTCTGTGCCCGTGCCTACCACGCCTTGTTTATGAGAAACATGTTGATCAGACCAACCGAGGAGGAGCTCGAGGACTTTGAGCCAGAGTTCACCATCTGGAACGCTGGTCAATTCCCAGCCAACATTTACACCGAGGGTATGACCTCCTCCACCTCTGTCGAGATCAACTTCAAGGAGATGGAGATGGTTATCTTGGGTACCGAGTACGCTGGTGAGATGAAGAAGGGTATCTTCACCGTCATGTTCTACTTGATGCCTGTCAACTACAACGTCTTGACTTTGCACTCCTCCGCCAACCAAGGTGTCGAGAACCAAGATGTTACCTTGTTCTTTGGTCTATCCGGTACCGGTAAGACCACCTTGTCTGCCGACCCAAACCGTTTGTTGATTGGTGACGATGAGCACTGCTGGTCCGACCAGGGTGTCTTCAACATTGAGGGTGGATGTTACGCCAAGTGTTTGGGCCTATCCGGTGAGAAGGAGCCAGAAATCTTCAACGCCATCAAATTTGGTTCTGTCTTGGAGAATGTTGTCTACAACAATGAGTCCAGAGTTGTCGACTACGACGATGCCACTCACACTGAGAACACCAGATGTGCCTACCCAATTGAGTACATCCCATCTGCCAAGATTCCATGCTTTGCCAACTCTCACCCAAAGAACATTATCTTGTTGACCTGCGATGCCCGTGGTGTTTTGCCACCAGTCTCCAAGTTGACCAATGCCCAGGTTATGTACCACTTCATCTCTGGCTACACTTCCAAGATGGCTGGTACTGAGGAGGGTGTCACTGAGCCAACTGCCACGTTCTCTGCTTGTTTCGGTCAACCATTCTTGGCCCTACACCCAATGAAGTACGCCCAGATGCTTTCTGACAAGATCAGTGAGCACAAGGCCAATGCTTACTTGTTGAACACTGGTTGGACCGGCTCTTCTGTCTCCAAGGGTGGTAAGAGATGTCCATTGAAGTACACCAGAGCCATCTTGGATGCCATCCACTCTGGCTCCCTCGCCAATGCTGAGTACGAGACTTTGCCAGTGTTTGGCTTGCAAATCCCAACTGCCGTTGAGGGTGTTCCATCTGAGCTATTGAACCCAGCCAAGAACTGGGTCGAGGGTTCCGACAAGTACGATGGCGAAGTTAGAGGTTTGGCCTCCTTGTTCGCCACCAACTTTGAGATCTACGCTTCCGAGGCCACTGCCGAGGTCAAGGCTGCTGGTCCACAATTGTAATTTGATTGTTGCAAGCTTTTGGTTTTGGGTTAATATTCATTGGTTTTTTAGTTCGTGTGTCTCTTTGAAGCTCTTCGAGTTTTTAACAAGGGATTGGTTTTATAAGCACTTTTTAAATGCATTCACATAATTGGATTATACGCAGTGTAGCCGGTGAAGTTCAGTCCGGGGATTCCCGGGAGTTCCTCTCGAGACGCTTAGTTGTCTTGACAGATTTGGGACATGCGCTGATCTGTCATTCGGCATTCACAACGGCATTGAGAGGTGTACAGATTTCAGCCCTGCACTGAATCTCTTAATTTCCATTCCGTATATGTCGTTTCATGTATATAAAGTTCGTGTCATTTATTGTGACTTCAAGTCATTTCTTAGCCCAAGGAGCTCTGGTCGTGAGAGCATTGCTACCGTTGACCGGGGACACCACAGGTCGTTGGGTCATCACAGGAGCTCTCGTTGATCCTCCACTCAGAATAGTATCCTGCAACGTCTGCTGAGGTCTCTTGGTTTTCCATGGAGCAGCAGCCGTGATCATTGCGGTATTGCTTTGTGGTGTCCTGAAGGTGCTCGGCGTTGGGGTCTTATCATCATCCGTTTGTTCTTCAGAGTCGTTGAGTGCCATGGGCAGAGATTCTAAAGTGCTGGCATTGAGCCAGGGAAACAAGACACCTCCAAAGTAAAAATGCTGAACCACTGGGAACTTCCCAATTACTTCAGCTTGGAACATCTTGAGCATTCCCTTCGTGATCTTCTCCCAACTCTTCACGTTGGACACATCGTAGAGGATAGGGCTATGCTCAAAGAAGGGGCCTCTTTTAACTTTTAAAATGAATGCAATGGCGTTGAAATAGAGGTTTTTGGTGGAGTATTGGTAGACAATGGATCTGTTCTGGGTATATTTGGGAGAAACTTCTTCATGATCTGTGTTGTTCAACATCTGCGAGCCTCCAAGAATGTAGATGATGTGGAAGTGATCATCAAGACCCCAAACACCATGGCTTCCGGCAGGTTCCAACGTGTATATTGAGATCAACTTCCGCGCCACGGTGTAGTATTTACCGAATATGACAAGGAAATCGTAGCCGTCAAGTGTCGCATAGTCCAAGATGTCCACTTTCTGCAAACCAGTGATGAAGGCAAGGAAGTTCAGCTCGTGACCCGTTCCGTAGTCTAGTCTCTCACGGGAACCAAACGAATTGAGAATGTACCATCTAATCTCTTTCAAGAACCCTCTCGGGTCCTCGTTCGTGTAAAACGGGTCCACAATGAGAGTTTGGATCAATTGGTCAATGTCCTTCTCGAGCTCATCATGCCACTGACGGCAGGCAATGTTGCCATATCTCCTTGGACCTTCGAGCGGAGGAATTTTATCAACCAATGCAGAGATGTTGCTCAATAGGTCGGCAAGTGCCTTGACGATAGGTTTCGTTTGGAAAATGTCTTGTAGCTGTTGATTTCTGTCAAAGTCAGAGAGGATAGGCACAGAGGAGTTGTGATCAAGCTTCTCAATCTCTTCTGTGCAGTACAAATCCTCCCTTTTCAATACACCGATGGGGACATCTTTCCCTTCAACGCGATGGGCAATCTCTATTAGTGATGCCGTTAAATCCCGGAGGGCGAGGGATTGCTGGAAGGATTGTAGGCCAGTGGAGTCGTGGATCCGTTTCAGGGGCTCACTGTAATGGAAATGGAGAGGCTTTGAAATGGGCATGCTAGTCAGACTTGTGCTGGAAAAGGTATAATCTGTCATTGACAGGTTGAACAAAACACCATCGGATTTTTGAGAGGGAGACTTTTGCCTCCTTTTACATAAGCTGCCCCGCAATGAGTAATGACTATAACGGCCCAAAGACCCGGGATGGGAAATGACAAAGAAAGCCCTGAAGGAGAGAAAATACGAATATTGTACAAGATAATTTTATTCGTGACACATGTAATACAAACCAAACAGCCAATCAATGGCCAAAGAACCGAATCAAACAATATGCGAAGGAAGAAATTGCCTCTACTCCTTCACGAAGACAGCAGCAGCACCCATACCGGTACCGATACACATACTGGTGACACCAATCTCGCCCTTCTTCAACTCTCTCAAGATGGTAGCAACTTGTCTGGTACCGGTGGCCGCCAATGGGTGACCAATGGCGATGGCACCACCTCTTGGGTTGACCTTGTTGATGTCGATGCCAACCTTGTTGACACTGTATAGGGCCTGGGCAGCAAAGGCCTCGTTAATCTCGTAGACAGAAACATCGTTGACAGCCAATCCGGTGGAGGATAGAACAGCTGGGATGGCATAGGCTGGGCCAACACCCATAATCTCTGGTGGGACACCGACCACTCTGAAGTCAACGTACTTACCAATGATTGGCAGGCCAAACTTCTTGGCGACATCACGACGGGCCAAAATGACACCGGAGGCGCCGTCAGAGATCTGGGAGGAGTTACCAGCGTGGGTGGTACCGTCCTTCTTGAAAGCAGCTCTGATCTTGGACAGGGATTGTGCAGTCACGCCGGCTCTTGGGCCAGAGTCAGTGTCAACGATAACCTTCTTGGTCTTTGGTGGGGCATCCTCCTCCTCCTCGTCATCGTCAGCCTCCTCCTTGACATCAACTTCGATTGGAAGAATCTCATCCTTGAACAAACCAGCCTTGATGGCCTTCTCAGCCAAGTTGTATGATCTGGCAGCAAACTCGTCCTGGGTGGCACGGGTAATGTTCCACTTCGAGGCAATGTTCTCGTTTGTGATACCCATTGGGATCTCACACTTCTTGGCCTCTGGGTCGTTTTTTAGGACTGGGGATAGCTCAGCGAGGGCGCCCGGACCATACCACTGCGTCATGGACTCGACACCGCAGGCCAGACCTAGGCCGATCTGGCCAACCTTAATCTTGTTGGCAATGTCATTGACGGCTGTCAGTGAGGAGGAGCACTGTCTGTTGATGGCAACGAATGGCGAGGTGGCTGGGATACCGGCGGCAATGGTGGCAGCCCTAAACTCAGTGGCACCAGCACCCTTGTTCAAGACGTTACCACAGGCAACGTCCTCAATGGTCTTTGGGTCAAGATTGTCGATGGACTTGAGGAAGGCTTCGAGGAACTTGTACAACAACTCGTCGGACTTGATGTCCTTGAATAGGCCCTTGCCTCCTTTGGTGATGGCTGTTCTGTTGGCAGCAACAATGACAACGTCATCGTCTCTCTGCTGAGTGACGGACTGCTTCTGGGAAGAGGTTAGGTGGTTGGAAATCTGTTGGAGTCTCTGGGACATTTGCGGCTAAGCTTTATCGATGGAAGAGAGATAAACGGACAATGAAAAATCCTCAGAGAAAGAAATTCACTCGTTTAAATAGTTTGCCTCCCTTTCTTTTTCGGAGGGTGACACAAATTTGTGGAGAAAAAACCGATCCCTCTTTTCAGCCGAGGTTTGGAACCCTCGGCTAGAAAAAAAACAACGATTTTTCAGAAGAAAACTGAGGGGGGAGGAAACAACCCAGACACCAAACATGGCTTTTTTTTCTTTCTTTGCCACCAGTAAGATGACAGATGACGGTTATTACCGCTTGTGGGTTTCCGGCCCAGTTTGACCGACCGATATACTTTTGATTGGACATGGATGCACCACAGGCAGCCGACAAGAAAGTGAGGGCAGTCAGACGCAGAAGCAGGAAACCCCGTTCCGTTGGAGTTGGGGAACATTCACGGCAGAGATCAAGAGCCGGCAGACCTTACAGAAGCGGCTCCAGTACCCCTGATTCCAATTCAGGCCACAAGGACGCCGTATCAGGGTCTGCGCACGAGCAGCGAACGGGTGAACTCAATCTCCTGGAGCATAAGCTCAGTTCAACCCCACAGATTAAACTCATCAATTCAACGGCGCGGGCCAAGACATACAAGATCCACATCTCCAAGACTGATCAGTACAAGCTGGAGATCCCACTCGATAAGACACAACCCCTCAACTTGAAGACACTGGAGTACACCGAGGATCTCAGCACGATGGAAAAGTCAATTAGAAATGTCTTGACCAACTTCAACTTCAAGGCCAAAAGAGATGTCAAGTCGGAAGTGCCCAAGAGCTGCTTTTTCCTTGTCAACTTCCTCATCAACAACTACGACAACCTCAAGACTGACGAGAGAAGCTTTAAAGACATGGAATACCTCAAGTTCAACCTGATCTGATCACCTACACACTCGCATTCAAATATACAACGTTGCACTCATTCCTATCTATAAACACCACCCCTCCTCGACATCTCCCCAGCTCCCCAGCTTCTTTCTTTTTTAACATTTCATAAACATAAACACATTCGATCATAACACTTAGTTGAAAGTCTTGATGAACTCCTTAGCCTTCTTGGCCTCCTCGACTCTCTTGTCCTCGTTCCATTGCAGCTCGTCACCCAAGACCTTGACAACACCGTCAACAGAGTTCAAAGCAGCCCTGGAGTCCAAGAAAGCCAATCTGGTTCTTCTGGCAAGGAAGTCAACTGGCGTACGGGTGTACTCGTACTTGACGGAGTACTTCAACTCAGCAACAGAGAATGGGTACTCAAACGACTCGAAAGAAGCCTCGACACTGTCCGCGGCCAAAGCGACCGGCAATTGGTTAGCCTTGTCAGCCTTGTATAGCTCCAAAATTAGAGGGGCTCTGGTACCGTAGTTGGAGGCCAAGTGCTCAGCAAATTGGGTGGTGATACCGTAGGTCTGGGCCAATCTTGGGGCCAAGGTGGACTCAAAGTTCTCACCACCAACCAAGACGATCTTCTTGGTCTTGGAGGCTGGAACGTCAAATCCGTGGTGCTTGACAACCTCGTTGACGGTCTCCTCAGCCATCTCTCTGTAAGTGGTCCACTTACCACCGGAAACAGTGGTCAAACCAGTGTCAGAGGTGAAAATCAAGTGGTTACGGACCAAGTTTTGGGTACCCTTGCCTGTGTCAGCCTTTCTTGGGTCCTTGACCAACGGTCTGATACCGGACCAAGCGGACAAAACATCCTCTCTTCTAACTGGGAACTTGATGTAGTGCTGCAACTCTTGCAAAATGTCTTGGATGTCAGCCTCGGTTGGGGTTGGGTTCTCTGGCACCTTGTCCAATGGGACATCGGTGGTACCGGCCAACACCTTACCTTGCCATGGCAAGAAGAACATGACACGGCCGTCAGAGGTTTGGGCATCTAGAATACCCAACTCCTTGGAACAGTAGTACTCAGGCAGAACAATGTGGACACCGGCAGATGGGACAACCATCTTTGGTGGTAGCATCTCCTTTGGTGGCAAACCTTGTGGGTCCTTGTCCATCTCCAAGATGACATCAGAGTATGGACCTGTGGCGTTAATGACAGACTTGGCGTTGATCTTGAACTCCTTACCAGTCTCACGATCTCTCGCGAGGGCACCAGAAACCTTACCAGCCTCGTTTTTCAACAATTGGACAACTTCGACATAGTTGACAACGGTGGCACCGTTCTCAATGGCAGTGATGGCAAGGGTAGCATTCAATCTGGAGTCGTTGAAAGAACCATCGTGGTAGACCAAACCGGCCTTCAAGTTCTTACCGTCCAATTGAGGCTGGGCATCAAGAGTGGCAGATGGCCCTAGCAAGTAGGCGGATCTCAAGTTCTGTCTACCGGCAAACAAGTCGTACATCTTGGTACCCACGTAGAAGTAAGGAACTTGCCAGTACTTGTAAACTGGAATCAAGATTGGCAAGACAGTGACCAAGTGAGGAGCAGTTCTCAGCATGTTACCACGCTCGTCAAGGGCCTCAATGACCAAGTCCAACTGGGCCTTGGATAGTTGCCAGAAGGCCTTCTCAAGGTATCTCACACCACCGTGCGCCATCTTGGTGGACTTGGAGGAGGTACCAGAGGCAAAATCGTTTCTCTCGACAAGGGCAACGTTCAAGCCTCTGGTAGCAGCGTCAACGGCGGAGCCGGCACCGGAGGCACCACCACCGATGATCAAGACATCAAAGTTCTTCTGCTCCAATTGGGAAAGCAGATCCGATCTGGTTGGTGGGGCAGCCTTGGACTTGACCAAAGCTGGCAGCTCCGCATCGTTGCTGATTGGGGCGAATGCCTGCTGCGATTGGTAGGCGGAGAAGCCGACAGCAGTGGCAGTGACAGCTGCTGCAGTGGATAGCACACTGCGGCGGGTCAATCTGAGGAAAGACATTGTCGGAGTGTCGGTGTGGGTGTTGGCTTCAGAAGCTAAAAGCTGTCGAAAACAGGATTTCGAGGCGTTCCTCCGTATTTAAATATGTCATTGCCAACTCGTAGCACTTCCCGCCCGCCATTTGTCCCGCAAAATTTTCCGACCCGCTGGGGACATCTGTCCTAGCCGAGGTGGAGGTGTTTGGATGTTGAGGGACAGAGTGGACCCTTTTTCATTGCCAAAAGCCCCCAGGAGAGGGGGGCTTGTGCCATGGGAGAGTGTCCCATTCACCACGGAGCAGCGGTTACTGCAATATCAATATTAAAGAGACAAATGTCGGTCTCCAGAGCCCAGAGTCGTGTCAGTAAGGGTCTCTGGTGTTGACCTTATTTAGCCTTTGGTGTTCCGTTTCAGCCTTGTCCGGCAACATGTGAGCGGTCCCGATCAACAAACCGAGCCATCACATATTGGCGAGGCCCCCGTTGGGATTTCTCGGTGTTTAGCCAGCTTCATTGATGTTGTTTTCGAGGGTCGCACATAAGACTAAGAGGTCTCTGTTAACGGTTGTAACCCATACATACGACTGGTCATCGGGTTTTCCAGGAGGATCCTTGCCTGGCCCAGCGGAGCTTCTGTGCGCTCTTCGTTGCTTCGGAAAAAAAAAAACGGAACAATGCACTGTCTTTCTCCACCGCGGGGCCCCACAGAGGACACGTACTGCCATCGTCACAGCAGCAAATCAATTTTTAGCATCCCCTGCAATGGCTTCGCCTGTCGACTCATCGCGTTCTGGCGGTCACACCATCCTCAGCGAACCATTAGGCACGGAGACCCGTAGCTTTTAGGGTTGTAGGATACTAGGTGTCCGACTTTCCTTGTTTCCCCGGGGTACTTTTTCGCCAAAAAAGAAGGCAAAAAAAAAAGACGCGTCTGGGGTTACACCCGTGTGTGCAGAATTTTGGGACAAATGTCAAAAATAAAAACCGCAGGAACAACCGACCGAGGCAGAAGTCGACGCCAGACAATGCAACGCGATCGACAGAGTCGATCACCCTGGGGCCCACAGCTGCGAACCCATAGTCATTATTCGTTTAATTAGATCATGTAAAAAAGCTTGTATAAAAAAAAGCGGTGGATGGAGTTACCCCCTACTTCCCATAGCCACCTTGTGAACGTCTTCTCACCTTCTTCTTCACCACAAGTAGTGGGATATCTGGCATGTAGTTGGACAACTCATTTAGAAGGATCTTATGTCCCACAATGAGATTGCATGGCTTCAAGTACTTGATGAGCTCATTCACCAAGTGTTTAGGGTATTGGTGATGAGTGGTTTCGACAACAACGTGAAGTACAAAGTCGCTGATGTCGATAAGCTCCAGATAGGTGCAGATCAGATCGGATAATTTTTGGCATTGCCTCTCAAAGTATTCGATGGAATCCTCATCATCGACAGAGTTGAGCACGTAGAGCACATCGCCACTCTGCAACACAGAACCAAAGGTATATTGAAGGGCATTGGTCGAATCGGGAGAAAGATCGAGGTAGATCAAGTAGGACGACACGTCTTTGGCTTTCTTGGACTCATCGGTGGCTTTCCCAAAGAAGTTTCCTAATGTCAAAGTCCTGGACGCTCTCAATTGTTCCTTGTTGGTACCGATGGCCGATTGCACAATCTTCTTTGGTTCGACCAGCTCTTCGTGCAAACGCTGGCCATTCTCAGCCTCTGACTTGGACTTCTCAAGCAACAACCTCTTGTATTCCTCGTACACCACATCCTTTTTACTCTCAATGTCAATTAGGTAGTCGATCTTGAGCTCATTCTCATCGTCAATACCCAGCTCTTTGAGTCTGACCTTCAACTGATCAATGTGGTCCTGTGGTACTTCCTCATTGGACGACTTTGCATCGCTCAGCGCCTTCTCCAACGCAAGGATGCCAGCGTACTGCCTCAATTCGTCTGACTTGGCGGTCAGATTGTCCTCCAATTCCTTCTCTCTTGCTCTGGCCTCCTCTTGCTCTTTCCTCTTCTTCTCCAGATCTTCTTGGTCAGCCTCCATGTACTTTGGGTTCAAATGGGGCGCCGCATCGGTTAAACTTTTCAGATTCTGCGTCCTGGTCTTGTAGAAGTCGTTGATGGAGATCTTAAAGTTGGGCAACACGACATCGTTGATGTCAAAGTCAAAGTCCGCGTCGTCATCACTCATCTGTTCCTCCTCGCTAAAATCATCATCATCGTCGTCGTCATCGTCCAGTACGGCATCGTCGCGTCTTCCTCTTAGTCTCTCAGAGGGATCGTGCTTCAAGATACTGTATTTCCAATTGGTCTCCTCGTTGACCGACGTTCTTCTGGACCCGCCTCTGCTCCTGCTTCTACCCCGGCTGCCTAGACTGGTTTCTGGCCTCCCACGACTTACATCACGGGATCCGCCTGGCGACACTGAGCCACGCACGTCGAGCGAACGACCTCTGGACGTTCTGCCACCCATCATGCTTTTGAGCTCTTGGTTCTCCCTGGAAAAGGCTGCCTCAAGGGACATTGTTCATAAGAGTGAGTGTGATAGATCGAGTGTGTGCCTCTGTTGTTTTTATGCTGGGCTCAATTAGAAATCGTTTGCGGTTGTAAAGTCGATTTCTGTGGACACTGGACTGCTCTTTCCGTTGATCCTTGGACCGCTGTTGACTTGTTAAGTGACGTTACAGCCCCCCTCCCCCCTCCAAATTTCCCACAAGCATTTGGTTTCTTGGCCCTGCGAAAACGTGGCCCAACCGAAAACCGAAAGAGCCCGGATTATGTCATCGCTAAAAACAGAGTTGCAAAGGCTCTCTCTCGCAGGCGTTTATTGGGCCTTATAAATCACAAAAAGGCATCAACAATTGATTGAAGCCTGCACTGCACTAAGCAAAAGAAGCTCGTAATCATTCGGAAATGAGAGGTGTTGAAGAGATTGGCAAGTTCTACAACAAGGACACCTATTTCTCCTCCACAATCAATATCACGTCGAAATCCAACAGGGTGTCCAAATCCAACGACAGCCGACGCAAGAGACTTACCCCAGGTTCGTACAATTTGTCACTCTTAGAGAATCAACTCCATGGAACCGAACTGGCAGAGGACCTCCAAGAGGAGAAGAATTCACAGAAACGTCTTGCAGAGCTGGACACGGAGAACTTCAACGAGGCCAGGATCGACCTACCCAAGGTTGGATTGAACTTTGACTATGCCATTACTCGCCAACCAACGTCATTGTCGTCCAAAAAATGCACCAAGTCTGACGTGAAGATCAAGCAGTCACATCTCGCACCGGTAAGGAAGGTTTTGGCGTCAAGAAGAACGTTGAACAATTACATGGATGAATGCGACGAGAGACTCAAGAGCGTGCTGTACGGAGTCGTCAGCAAGAGGCGTGGCGCTTTCGTCGTGCCGAACAAGAAACTATGCTCGATCTGTGGAGATGCAAGCCCTGGCTCTTGCACGAGGTGCGGAAGCCGGGTGTGTTCGGTGGCCTGCACAGTGGTGCACAAGGAGAGCCGTTGCAGTGGGTATTGACAGAACAGTAACATCTAACATGGCAAGATCAACATATTGTAGCGCACAACAACGGCTCCCAAACAGTTGTGACGGCGATACCTGGCATTTATAATCTCGACCTCTCTCTATCTCCCCACCTCCGATGCAAAAAAAAATTCCAAAACAGTTAGGTTCTTGCCTGTCCACACAACTGCCAAGTCATGTTCAAGGCAACACTCCCGCTTGCGAGCAAGCACGTTGCCATTGTTGGCTCGGGCCCTTCAGGCTTTTACACCGCCACTGCCCTTCTGAGGCAATCGCAGAAGAGAAAGGAGGATGTCCACGTCACCATCCTGGACAAGTATCCAACGCCATTCGGTCTGTCTCGTTACGGCGTGGCGCCAGACCACCCAGAGGTGAAGAACTGTGAGGAGACCTTCACTGACGCGGTCAACGACCACCCGCAAAGGATCTCTTTTGTCGGCAATGTGAGTGTGGGAAAGGACGTCAAGGTGCGCGACCTGAGAAGGAACTTTGACGCCGTTGTGCTGGCGTATGGGAACACGATCGAGAACAAGCTGGGGATCGAAGGAGAGAATCACCCTCTGGTAATTGACTCCAAGAAGTTTGTCGCCTGGTACAACGGCGAACCGGACATCCTTGAGCGGTTCACACCGCCGGACCTGTCCAAGATCAAGACGGTCACTGTCATTGGCAACGGTAACGTCGCGATGGACGTTGCGAGAATGCTCATGATGCCACCAGCGCATTTGGAAGCCACTGATATCTCTGTCCATGCTCTGGAGGACCTTAGGAAGAGCAGCGTGCAGAGTTTGGACATTGTTGCCAGAAGAGGCGTCCTTGAGTCGAAGTTCACCACGAAGGAAATCAGAGAGTTATTCCAACTGGAGGAGTTTGGAGTTCGTTGCAAAGGCCTATTCCCCTCTGAGCTGGTGAAGACGCTCCATCCTTTCATCAAAAAGCTGGAACGTGCGTCCAAGCGAAAGCTCGAAACTGTGCTGAAGTTCCTCGAACCACCAGAGACAAGAAAAGCAAAATACACTGTGCCACAGGAAATCACCAGGCAATGGTCGCTCCAGTACTTGATGTCACCATACAGGATCACACCAGATCCGGAGAACCCCTCCCGTTTGCAATCGATCACTTTCCAGAAGAATAGGCTTCACCAAGAGTCCCCAGAGGCAGAGGCCTCGATTACCCCAACTGAGGAGTTCGAGACACATTCCACCGACCTCATCATCACCTCCGTGGGCTTCAAAGGAGAACCATGTGAAATTGACAGCGATGTCAAGTTTGATACAGGCCGTGGAGTTGTGGTGAACAGGAACTTCAGAGTCATTGGCAACGATGATGCTGTCATCCCAGGTCTGTACACCACAGGTTGGATCAGCAGTAATGCCAAGGGCCCAATTCTCAACACTTACGCCACTTCAGCGGAGGTTGCCGAGGTTATCTTGAAGGACTTGAAGTCCAGCAACGGGTCACTTCCTGGTGTGTCTGGAGTTGCGTTGGAAGGAACCAGCAGCTGGGCTGACTGGGTCAAGTTGGACCAGTTTGAACTGGCTCTAGGAAAGCTACATGGTAAAGTTAGATGGAAGACTCCGACGTTGGCGCTAATGAAGAAGGTTATTGAATCAGACGAGAGTGTTGAGAGGAAGATTGAGCTATTTGGTGATGAGGTTACCAAATATGGCAGAGAATGATTGGCATGTACATAGCTAAGGATCGAATTTATGACTAGAGGATCATATCGCTGCCCCTGAAAAGGTGACACGCTTTGCAGACATTTCTAAAAGATCCTAATCTCCTCAACTCAATAGAGAGAGAGAGAGGGAGAGAGCAGGTTTTTTTTTTCGTCTGACCGGGTGAGGGATCCGACACCAAAAGCTACATCAATCCAAATGTCATAACATATACTTGCTTATAATCTAACCCACATGATTCAATCACTGGATCTCTGGTCTAAAAGAATATTCATAAGTTCATTAAACCTAGTGAGCACCGTTTAGTGGGCACCGTCCTTGTGGTGTCTCAAGTGGAAGTAGTACTCCAAGGAGTAGCCAAAGACCAAGACGAAAGCAGCAACGTGCAACAATGGCTTACCAGAGGCGTTGTCACCGTTGAAGAACTTCTCCTTGTAGCGGGCAATTGGACCGAATGGCTTGTTGGCGGCGGCAGCACCTTGTGGCAGGGCCTTGTAGAACTCAACAACCTGGGCAAGTCTCTTGGCCTGTGGGTTGGAGCCGATGTTCTTGGCAGAGGCGATCTTTGGTGGGATCAAGGTGGAAAGGGAACGTCTGGCGATGAAGGACATTGCGGGTGTTGACTTTGAGGTGTTGTTCTTCGAGGTGTGCGGTCTCGCTGAACTTTTTTTTTCGGTGGTTTTTCATTGGTAAGGAGAAAGCGCTCTTGACTTCCCGATTCGGAAATGAAAAAAGTCTGGACAGGTGGCTCACGGGCGGTTGGAACTGAGAACCATTTGGATAGGTGTAAAAGGAGCAAACAGAGGAATAATTAGATTGTGGTACTGATAATGTTGTAAATTAGGCACTACAAATCTGCAATCAACTTATAGAAGGCATTAACAAGTCGTTTATTAGTTGTGAGGGATGGTACAAACAGCTGCTCGAGGCGCAAACGCGGAAGCAATGGACAAGGCAGGCCAGCCAGAGGAGATCTGAACAAGCCCTTGGAGCAGGTGACGTTGAAGGAATCGGTCAGTGTCATCAAAATCGTCTATTCTTGAGAAATATAGAGAACTGGTGCTGGAGTTAGTAAATCCTGTGACCTGGCGAGTATCGGAGGGACTGACCAGACTTACCGTTGTTTCCTCTAATGAAGATGTCACCGTAGTCCTGCACTTGCTTGCCATCAACGTGCTCTGAGGACTCTTCAAGGGTGATGTTCATGTAGCCATCAATGGCGTCGAGTTTGCCATGGTACTCTTCACCGGAGTATAGCTTCACCACGACGGATGAGCCCGTGAGGTCTGATAGAAAAGTGGAGGTGGATGTAGCTGGGGCCTCGGACATTGTATCGAAGGGAGTACGTGTGACTGTGGTGTCCTGTTCTGATAACTATTAGGTCCTTTGTTTTCCGGTGAGTTCGAAACTAACTCGAAGAACACTGCACGTGACTATGCCTCACACACGCACGTGATTTAAACATTAAGATCTGAAAAGTCTGATTGAGGGGAGAGACAAGAGATAAACAACACATTACAAGCAGCCTGCGGAAAAAGAATAGGATGAGTCTGCTCCAGGACCTCTCGGATGATGAGGGCCACTCCTGTCGCCGCTGCCAGCTGCCTATCAGCGAGGGCCACGCCTACGAACTCGGTGGCGATCGCTGGCACATGTACTGTTTCAGCTGTTCCAAGTGCTCCAAGCTCCTGGGCACCTCGTCCAACTTCATGGTGCTGGGCACAGGCGATCTCATATGCTCCGATTGCTCGTACTCCTGCAACGCCTGTGGCAAGAAGATCGATGACCTGGCAATCCTCACGGGCGACCAGGCCTACTGCTCCAAATGCTTCTGCTGCCGCAATTGCAACAAGAAGATCGAGGACCTGCGGTACGCGAGAACATCGAAGGGTCTCTTCTGCATGTCCTGCCACGAGATGCTGCTTGAGAAGAAGAGACGACACGAGCAAACGAAGAGTTTGCAAAAACAGGCACAGAGACAATCCCAAACAATGGACAAATCACTCCCGCGTTTGCCAACTGCGAAGAAGAGCAACTCCGAGCTGCAAATACCTGACAGAGTGGCTAGTCCCTTGTCTGTGATATCTGATGCCTCAACCCCTGGTATTCTGGAAGAGCAGAATACAGCCACGTTGAACCAACACTTTCTCCCGCAAAGGTCCCCTAATAGGCAGATATCGACTCAAAGAACCCTGGCCCCTGCTGCCACAGTCTCTCCGGGTAGCGAGAGAGAGCCACGTACACCGACGAAAGCTGTGCCTCAGGAGAGGTCATCGTACTTCCAGGAGAAACTATTGGCAACCACCCCGAGAAGACAGCAGATGCTGTCTCCGTTGCGATCACCGGCTGCTAGGACACCCAATGCCGACATCAACAGAAAGGCTGTAATTCTTGAGAGCATATCCTCATCCTCTTCCAATAACATCTTGTCCAGCTACATCAACGACACCCCTGAGTCAGTCTCCAGGCCTGTCCAGCTGCCACAGGTCCATGTTTCCAAGGATGAGACCATCGTCGTGGACGATTTCATCGACATGGATGATTCGAGCGAGCAACAGGATGACAATGACGAGCCAGAGGCGGAGTCTATCTATTCTGTCGAGGAGGACGTGAATGACTTCAGTTTTGACTTCAAGCCTACCGGGTTCAGCAGCAACAGTTTCAGAGCTGACAAGCCAAACGACCTCCAGATCGAGAGTGTGACCAATCACAGCACAACGCCGGAGACTCTCCGCTCCCCGATACATGACCAGCCTTCCTCCTCGTTTCTCGTACAGAGCAGCAGGGTATCTCCCTTGAAAATGGCCAAATCGCCAGATCAGTCCTCAGGTGTTTCCCGTTCCAGAACCCTCAAATCCCCAAGAACTTTCCTCAATAACCTCACACCATTCTCAAACAAGCACACGAAGTCAGAATCTGCCAGTTCAATCGAGAATTACAAGATCTCCTCCCCTTTCCTGACGTCCAACAACATTCAGCATAATGCCCAGCAGGCAAAGGCCCCACAGACGAAACCAGCCACGCCAAATTTGAACAATTCAACTGGTGCTGCTTCGTTCCAGACTCCGCCGCTATCCAACCGCCATCAACGCCACTATTCCAACACCTCGGCGATAAACCACTCCCGTTCTGGAAGTATGAGCGCTTCAGGCACGCATGTGAGATCTAGAAGCGATGTCACAGAGTTGGCTGGTACACATGGCAGTTCCCATTCCACCAGCAACGCTATCCTTGATGACAGGAACTTCCTCGAGTTGGAATTGAGAGGACTGAAGGTTGAAATATTTGAGATGAAGCAAACCAAGGCCCTATTGAGCAAAGAGATTGGAGAACTGACAGCGAAGAGGGACCTTCTGAACCAAGAAATTTTATCTCTGGGTGACCAGTTTAATGGCATGAGAGTCCACGAGCAACCTCCATTGGTTTCAAGAAGCTCTGGAGACCGGGTGTCAGAAGTTGATCACCTCGAGTCTCACAACTCTAGCTCCAGCTCATCACAGCAACACTTTGATCACGTACAAGTTCTTGGAACAGCTGGTGCAAGTGGTAGTGAGAAGGACAAGAAGTCGAGGAAATTTTGGAAAAGAGGTATCTTCAAGGACAACAACGTCATTACGTCGGCATCTTCTTACTCCATCAACAACTTGTTGGGTGCGGGCAATGATGACAGCAGCGCAATCAACAAGCAACTCATCTCTGACCCAATTTTAAACGATGAGCCTGGTGATGGGAATGACAACATGAAGCTTGCAGCGTCGACAGGTTCCACCAACCTCCACAGTGTTTTGTCCAATGGGAATAGCAACAAGAAGAGTATTGATCTGAACCATTCGAGAACTTCATCTCCATTAGCGGAATCAAATCAGTCACCGAAAAAGAGTGTGGGACCTGCATTGATCATGAGTGATCTGTTCAACTCCACGCTGGAAAGTCGTGCGTTGTTTGAGAAGAGACCAATCCCACTGATTATACAGAGACTGGTGGAGGAAGTGGAGAAGCGTGGCCTGGATTCAGAAGGTATTTACAGAAAGAATGGCGCCACTTCGCAGATGAATGGAATCTTGAATGGTTTCAACAGCCTGGGTCCTTCTGAGACCTCATCTCCGGAGTTGGAGAAGGCACTTGAAGGCGACATCAACGCCGTAACGAGTTCTCTGAAGAGATACTTGTACCTCATTCTTCCTGAGCCAATCATTCCAAACAACCTCTACGATGACTTTATGCGGGTGGATAAGCTGTCTGATAGAGAGGACAAGGTTGATTTGTTCGTCGCGATTTGCAAGAGTTTGCCGTTGGCTAACCTGAGAACTTTGGACCTCCTTTTACGGCATTTCAACAAGGTGGAGAAGTACAACCAGTTGAACAAGATGAACTACTACAATCTCAGCGTGGTTTTTGGACCAACATTCACCCGTGTATCGTCAAGTGAGAGAGAGCTGATGGACATGAAGGCAAAGAGCAATGTGATGGAGTTCTTGTTGAGGAACTCGAGTGAGATCTTTGCCAACGTTTGATTGACAATAATGACAGGAACAATAGCTTCTATGAACATGTGAGTAATAGAACTTTGATTTGTAGTTCGACCTATGTACAGCGCCTCGCTTATTTGATGTCCTTGATCTCGGCAGCACTGAGCATCTCGTACTTTCTGTGACCGTTGCGGATCAGGTATTCGATAGTGTTATAGTCTTTCTTCTGAATGGACTTCTGGTTCTTACGGAACTCATTTCTGACAAAACCGAAAAAATTGGGCTGGTTCTCCTTTGGTTTGGTATAGCAGGACCGGAGACAGGTTCTGTAAAGCTTGAGAACCTCCTTCTGCAACCCCGAGAGTCTTTTGGCCATGGTATCGGCGTTTTTATGTTTGGCACTGCTCAGCAGATAACTCTGAAGCTTGAAAAAGGGGGC